>JAEIGR010000268.1:0-29232 GCA_018904305.1 Scaptomyza montana | reverse complement strand
ACGCGCCAGAACAAACGGGACTAACGCGTGCATCAACAGTGTAGTGACTCTTGCTGAAAAAATATACGCACACGGTATGGGTGGGCGTGGCATCCAAATTTTTGCTGCAGATCTATGTGGAATGTCAATTGCTACCGTCATACCAAATTTGGTGACTCTAGCTCAAAGTTTGTGAAATGTGGGGAAAGGGAGGCTGGGGGTGGTGTGGGTGGAAGTGGCATCAAAATTTTTGATGCAAATCTTTGTGGAATGTCAATTGCTATCTTCATACCAAATTTGGTGACTCTAGCTCAAAGTTTGTAAATGTGGGGAAGGGGGCGGAATAGGTGGCCGTGGCTCCAAAACTTTCTTGCAAATTTTTGGGGGTCGTTGCCAGCTATCTTCCAACTAAATTTGGTGGCTCTAGCTCCACAACTCTGGAAGATACACACATTCCCGTTTTTAAGGAAGCGTTGGGGCGGATGGGGCGGCTAGGGCAGTATTGGTGGGCGTGGCGTCCAAACTTTGATGCAGTTTTTATGGGGGTCATCATCACCTATCTTAACACCAAACTTGGTGGCTATAGCTCAAAAACTGAGGGAGATATAGGCTTTTTTGACTTTCCATTGCGGGGGCTGGGGGCGGAATGGGTGGGCGTGGCTCCAAAATTTTAGATGCAGATTTTTTGGGGTTGCTTGTAGCTATCTTCTCACCAAATTTGGTAGTTCTAGCTGTAAGGAGATGTGCGAAATATGTGGATTTATCGGTATTGAGTTATCGAATTTATCGATTTGCCAGCCTCCCAGTTATCGTAGAACCCGCATTTTGACACTTTAATTTACTATCCCATAGATAAAGAGAATTGGAAAGTTTCAAGTTTCTAGCTTGAAGGGTGTGGAAAAAACTTGCAAACATACAGACGGACGGACACCATGACGGACATTGCACAAACCCATTATACTCTGTACGTTCGGTAACGAGTATAAAAACTTTTGTATTTACTTTTTAGTGAGATCTCAGAGATTTTTGTCAATAATGACGCTGTTTTCCCGTCCTTTGTTTTAAATGCTCACGGTCCGGGACAAGGTATGCAATCTTGTAAGTATTTAAAGCTATTCATTTTCTAGGATCAGTGCGTACTAAAAAGTATTTTTTTTTGTACTTGCAGCAACATCCCATTGTAATGTGGAGTCGACGAATGACTCATCGGAGCCTGTCACACGTTTTGCAGTGCGGTCCTCCACCCCATTGATTGCACCAAACCCGAATAAAACAAATAAACAGTCTCTTATGATGGAGCTCCTGCAGAAGCAAGAAAAGCGTCACTTGCAAAGAATGACGCAAAAGGCTGAGGCACTAGAGGCGTATAAAGAAGGAACATACCATAGAACGAAAAAACTAACTTCTGTAGCAGCTTCTTTCCAATAAAAATAACTAAAAATCTAAAAAAAAAAACAAAATAATTAAAAATAGTTATAGTGGTTTTTTATTTATTGATAAAAAGTTTACGAAAAATTCATTAGATTTTTATTAAAATAATGTTGGAAAAAAGCAAAAAAAAACCTTAATTCCTTATATTCTTAAACATTATCTATATATATAAAAGAGTTTGTCCTGATGATAATGGAAGAGCCACAGCCTAAACGAAAGAGCTACAAGGCTGAAATTTTCACACAATATTTTATGCAGGTTGAAAGTGAGCACTATGAAGGGAATTTTTATTTGGACAACTCCTTCAAGTACCTCCCATTCGATTTGGAGCACTTTTTACCCATTTTAAAAAACAAATTACAATTACAACAAGTACCCATTCCACTACTGTCGCCTGATTGTCGCACAAGCTGAGGGTTTGATCGCGAGCGAGAATACAAAAACAAAACAAATGCGCAGTGACGCCTTCGCGTCGCACAAGCAAAGTCATAAAAAAAGGTTCGACACTTGCAAAAACGAAACGGATTTCTGCTTCTTAATGTATATGTGCATACACAATTAAGTGAACAATGCGCTTGAAAATAATTTTCATAATTTTATGTACGTGTTTCACTTCGCACAGTGCACATTTTTTTTTTTTTCAAATTTGTGTGCCTTTGACAATTGATTTACGACCCAAGTAGCGTTTGTTGTTGTTGTAAGTGTTGTTGTTGGGCCCGCACTGCTACTTTTTGTTGGTGTCATTGATTTAAAAAAAAAAAAAAACAACATAACAAAACTTAGTGCGTCTAGAAAAATTTCCCACACCAGAATATGTTATGGGGGTGGATTCGCCTGCTTGCTGCTTATATAACAAAACGTATCACACTAACATTATTGATATATTATTGATATACAATTTCGAACAAGCAAAGGGCGTTCACATAATGATAATCAGATAATTTGAAATCTCGCTCCGATCATGCTCCTTTGTTGTTGCTCATTTACGTTCACTCTATATTTTATGTGCGCGCTTTGCATGTCAATCGTAAGGTTTAATAACCCTACCTCCTCCGCACACACTAAACTAAAGCTAAAGGCAATATGCGGTATGAAGAATCCTTGCATTTCCCATACATGAACGTTTTCCGGCTATTACACACTTAGATGTTCATTTAGAAAATGGTCAACAGATATATTTTAACCCCAATAATCCGCAACAATTACTTGACAGATTAAGCACTACACCCAAAACCACTTTGCTAGCCTTCTTCGAGCTATGCACACGTGATGAGTTTGCAAGAACGCGTCTATATTGTGAAGTTCCATCGTATTTAACATGGAACAATAAAGAATTTCAAAGAAGAAAACGAGGGCATGATGTGCCAAATTTTCCTGGAGTTAAAAAGAGATTCAGCTTTGGTAAGAGTTTACACTATTCATCCCAATAATAAAGAATATTTTTATTTAAGACTTTTATTACATTTTGTAAGGGGCCCAACTTCATTTTTAAATTTAAAAACCGTTAATGGTATAGCATACGCATCATTTCAATTGGCGTGTAAAGCTCTAGGGTTACAAGAAGATGATAAGCACTCGGATTCAACTATAGCCCAAGCTGTCATTTGTCAAAATCCTACGAAACTGAGAGAACTTTTTGCAATAATGTTAGTATTTCGTCAAATTTCAGATGCTCTTAAACTTTGGAATACTTATAAAGAGAGTTTCTCAGAAGATATTTTAAGAGGCTTTCATTTTTCACAAGACAGAAATATTGATGAAAGTATTGTGAATAATGTATTAAATAAATGTCTTATTTACATTGAGCTTCAATGATTGAAGATATTGTACTGTCTATTGGTGGTCAAAACTAGACTTACTATGGACTTCCACTACCAATTAGATCCGAGGAAATTGTTCCAAATATTGAATATCATAGAGAAACAAATTATGAAAATTGCGATAATTTTGTTGTTAATAATGAGCTACTCCTTACTGCTGAGCAAAAACAAGTATACGAAAAGATACTACATAGCGTTGAAGCAGAAAAGGGAGAAATCTATTTTTTAGATGCACCTGGTGGAACAGGTAAAACGTATCTTTTAAATTTATTATTGGCAAGGGTACGGCAAAGTAAAAAAAATTGCATTGGCCGTTGCTTCTTCCGGTATCGCAGCCACTTTACTAAATGGTGGTCGCACAGCGCATTCTACACTTAAGATTCCATTTAATTTGATTCATTTAGAAACACCACATTGCTCAATTTCAAAGCAATCTAATATTGCTGCTGTGCTCAAAGATTGCAAGCTTATTGTTTGGGATGAGTGTACTATGGCCCATAAAGGTGCTTTTGAAGCTGTAGATCGATCTTTGAAAGACATTCGAGACAGTGAATACTTAATGGGTGGCATAACTGTTCTCTTAGCTGGTGATTTTCGACAAACTCTCTCAGTGATCCCCAGAGGAACAAGAGCAGATGAAACAAATGCGTGCTTAAAGTCTTCAATTTTGTGGCCCAAAATACAGAAAATTGCATTAACGAAGAATATGCGAGTGCACTTAAAAGGTGATAGCATAGCTGGTGAATTTGCAGAAATGCTTCTTCAAATAGGAAATGGATTATTTCCAACCCATGATGGCAAAATAACTTTACCATCCACTTTGTGTCATGTTGTGAAAAGTATTGAAGAGCTAACTCTAAAAATATTTCCGGATATTACAAATATCTTTTAAAAATCACTCGAATGGTTTTCAGAACGTGCTGTTTTGACGGCGAGAAATGAAAATGCATTGGAAATAAACGAGTTTTTATTAAAATCATTTCAAAGTGAGAAATGACATATAACTCTATTGATTCTGTGACTGAAATCGAAGATGCAGTTCATTACCCCGTTGATTTTCTTAATTCATTAAATCCGGCTGGCCTGCCTCAACATAAATTAACTTTAAGGATTGGTTCACCTGTAATGTTGATTCGCAACTTGAAACCGCCAATACTGTGCAATGGTACAAGATTGCAAGTTAAAGTCCTTCATAAGAATGTTGTCGAAGCAATTATCTTTACTGGCAATGGTATAGGGGAAACGGTTTTTATACCGAGAATTCCATTAATACCTTCTGATTCTGAATTGCCAATTCAATTTAAAAGATTGCAATTTCCTTTAAAAGTTTGCTTTGCCTTAACAATTAATAAATCGCAGGGACAAACTCTTAAATTAGCCGGACTAGACTTAAGACACGATTGTTTTTCTCATGGGCAATTTTATGTAGCCTGCTCAAGAGTCAGTTCACCAAAAAGTTTATTTGTATTAGCACCTGACGGAAAAACAACCAATAACGTTTATAAAGAAGCTCAAAACAGTTGTTAATAATTGCAAATTAAATTCAATAAGTGGATAAGGCCTACTGGGGAAACCACAATATTCTCTACCTCAATGGTGGCGTGGAAAAGAGAATACTAAATACTTTGCTTAAATATTTTGTGAAATATTTTCTTATTTATTTATTTTGTATCTGTCTACTGTTGCTAAAATTTATATAAACTATCCGCGCAGCGAAGTAAGCGGGCCACTTACAAGTATTATATATTTGATCCTTTCGCTAGCTGATGAAATATGCTCTTCCCCGCATGTAGGCGCACTTTCTTCTTCTGAATCAGGGCTCTCTTCAGTTAAAAACAGAGCTCGCAAATGACGCTCAACACATTCTTTTATTGCCCTCCATTCAGCATAGAAACAGAAAACACACTAAAAAGTCGTGCAATAACAACTTGAGAAGAGACAAATTTTCGTTGCTCATCAAATGAGCCTCCGCAAATGAGCAAAATCCCTCTAGTACGGCCGAGTAACACAAAATGAACGTAGTGTCGACGGCTCTATGACAGTCGTTGACGCTCGCTTGAACCCTTCACAATGTGTTCGACTGCCGTATTTTGCAAGGGCATGTCCGCTCAGTACAATAATGTTTTTCTAAGAACGCTAGGTTGTACCAATGCCATGCAGAGAAGCGACAATAGAGTCTCTCGTTTGTAGTGTTGGGTAAACATTGCTCACTTTGGTGAACATGTTCACTTGTTCTTTTTTTCAAAGTGAGTTAACTCACTCACTTTGCTCAGTTACTCACTACTCACTGTTCAGTTGTTCACTTGCTCACTGTTCAGTTGTTCACTATTCACTGTTCAGTTGTTCTTTACTCACTGCTAGTTTGTTCACTGTTCAGCTGTTCACTGTTCAATGTAATCTCATGTAAACCCCCATCTAAAATAATAGCAAACCTTTTTTAATTTTTTTCTACGAAAATAAGGAACTTCAGTTTATTCAGCATTAAATGCTCATAATACTTTAAATAAAAATATAATTAAAAAAAATATTAAGAATAAAATAAAAATGAAAACTAAAAACAAATTGATTTAAATTTTGAATGTCTTGGCATTCATGGTGTGTGTATTCTGTGCACTAAAGTTATGGTGCCAATGGCAGGAAATTTGTTTAAGCTGAAATAAAGCTGAGTTAGTTTTTTGTAAGATAAAAATTATTATTTTTTTCCTTTCAGCATCTTTTACATATAAAAAGGTTATAAACACAGGCGTTTCACCATATATTGGTATAGGTGTGGATATAGCCCCTTTCTCTGTTCCCACCATTTTAATGGATCGTCCTTCCAATTTAAATACTCTTCAGAAAGGTATTTGTCCATTTCTCGTATTGATGCCGCTGTGTTGTTTGACGGCTTGCTCACTTTCTGGAAGATGTCATCGTATTCCTTCCAAATATCGTCGTCTGTTGTTTTTGGCACGATTTCTTCTTCCACGGTGTTCTCAGGAGTATCGTTTGCATGGCGCTGGATGTTTTTTTTAATGTTAGAAACCGAGGTTTTAAAAGTGTCCTGGTTTCTAAACACTCTCCCTTTAACTCGGGGATCCAATATTGTGCTTTCCGCAAACAATGGGTTCGACTCCAAGTCCTTGAACCGGTGCTCCATCTCCTTCATTAGTACAGTTCCCACTGCAGCGGCTGACTCGTTTAAGCCAAAACTAATGCAGGCTATCTTTTTTTGCAGAATTCCGGCCAAATATTTTGAACGTGGAGTTCCAGCGAGTTGGCACATCCTGAACTAATTTAATGTCCGGCAGATTTAGTTGCAGTTGGGTGTCCTTTAGTTTTTTATAAGCCGTTGTGCTGCGGTGAAAAAATTGGACAACTGCACTGAATTTTTCGCGGATTCCGTCTATTTGCTCCAAGCCTTTTTGAACAAAAAGGTTAATTATGCGCGAAACACGGTATGTGCCGCCAGCTGCCCATTTTGATTGCACCAACAATATTATATGCATTGTCTGAGGCAATCGCTGCAACTTTGTTTTGAATGTTCCATTCAACCACAACCTTTTTTAAGCGTTCTGCCAAGTTTTGGGATGTATGGCTCTCCCCAACTTGTTCGCAGGACAGCATAAAAGATTTCAATGTTGTTGACTGCTTTTCAATAAAATGGGCAGTCACAGCCATAAAACTCTCATGCGCCAATGATGTCCAACAGTCGGTTGTTAGGCAAACCGCAGTTGCATCAACCATTTCCTCCTTAATGATAGCCATCTGCTCTTGGAAAATTTGCGGCATCAAAACATTGGAAACCGTTTTTCGTGTGGGAAGCTTATATCCAGGGCAATGCGAGACATCCTCAATCAATTGTCGAAATTCCGGCTCTTCCACCATCCGAAGCGATCATTTTTACCACTTGTCTATCAATTTTTTGACTTTTGCTGGCAGTTATCGGCTTGTGGAAAAACTCGGTCACGCGTTGTTGTCTATTAATTTCTTCCCCAACATCGGCAGTCTCATCGATTTGGCGGACAACCGGCTCCTTCGCTGTTGGGTGCTTACTTGACAAGTGCCGCCCCAAGTTGCTCTGCGACTTGCTGCTCAGCACATTGCGGCAGTACTGGCATTTGGCCTCTTTATTGCCCAAATCTGTAAAGTGCTTCCATATAGCACTTTGTGGTCGAGACATTTTAAATTTTGTCTATGCGTTTTTCAACAATTAAAACAAACGGGAACATTCAATTTAAAACAATGTGACCAAATGAAATACGAAAAACGGCTGCAAATTCGCCAAATCAGAGTTATATTTTTTTGATGTTTAGTTAATCATGTTTTATTTTAAAAAATATAGAAATTAATTGACATAGTTCAAAAAATAATATATAAATCAAAACACTAAATTGTTCCACAAAATCTCTAACAGCTAAAATAAAGTTGGTATTTTTAATGTAAGCGATAGTAGTAGTGTTGGGTTGTGTTTGGTTGCTCATTGCTCACTTGGTGCAAATGTAATGAACACTGAACACAGTGAACAGCTGAACAACTGAACAGTGAGTAAAGAACATCTGAACAGTGAGTAGTGAGCAACTGAACAGTGAACAAGTGAACAGCTGAACATGTTCACTCGCTCAGTTTAATGAACAACTCTTTTTTGTTCACTCACTCGTGAGCAACCCAACACTACTCGTTTGATTAAATGACATGTAGAGAGCGACAATAGTGTCGCTCGTTTGATTAAATGACATGTATGGAGCGACAATAGTGTCGCTTGTTTGACTTTATGACATGCAGACAGCGACAAAAGAGACGCTCTATTGTCTTTATGACATGCAGACAGCGAAATAAGAGACGCTCTACTGACCTAATGTAATGCATGGAGCGACGTAAGAGACGCTCTATTGACCCAGCGGCTTGTATGGAGCGACGTAAGTGACGCTCTATTGACCTAATGTAATGCATGGAGCGACGTAAGAGACGCTCTATTGACCTAATGTAATGCATGGAGCGACGTAAGAGACGCTCTATTGACCTAATGTAATGCATGGAGCGACGTAAGAGACGCTCTATTGTCTTTATGACATGCAGACAGCGACATAAGAGACGCTCTACTGACCTAATGTAATGCATGGAGCGACGTAAGAGACGCTCTATTGACCCAGCGACTTGTATGGAGCGACGTAAGAGACGCTCTATTGACCTAATGTAATGCATGGAGCGACGTAAGAGACGCTTTATTGACATAATGTAATGCATGGAGCGACGTTAGAGACGCTCTATTGACCTAATGTAATGCATGGAGCGACGTAAGAGACGCTCTATTGACCTAATGTAATGCATGGAAAGCATAATAAAAATTTATCACATTACATAAGTTGATAACATAAAATTTTTTTATTAAGATAATTTATTAATTATTTTGTAATGAACTATTTTATTATGTATTATTTAAAATATCATTTGCTGCCTTACGTTACAACGACAGCCGCTTAAAGAAATTATTTTTCTCTGCCGCAAGGGCCAGACGCAGCTCCTCCTCCACATCGCCACTACTCGATTCCGGAATTGAGTCTGGAAAAATATAGAAAAATAAAAATTGTTTTAACAATATTTCTTATAAATATTACCAAGAAGCGCTCGATAAAATTTAGGTAATGCCTTCAATCCTTTTTTATGCTTGACGCCATGGATATTGTACTCGTTCACGATTGTGTCAGACAAAATTCGTGGCAATCCCTTTTTTATACCAACCGGGGCCAGTATTCTTTTCATTGCTTCTACCTGCAAAACAAAGATACAAAAAATTAAAGAACATGTAGTATCAATTTAATACCAGCTGATTAACTTACATAGATATGCCGTGTATCTGGGCATTTATCTTCCTCCAGCTTCAACAGATCCTCCTCATTTTTTATAGGAAATATTTTATAAACATTTTCCGACTGTTTTTTTCGCTGACCAGCTGCCGAATAAAAACAGTTTGGTCCGCAATCTGGTCTGCCAGCAACTTAATTTGAGCGTCATGATGGGCCTGCTGATTTTTGACCAATTCTGGAATAATACAAAAAATGTTAACAATGCAAAAATAGTGTAAATAACGTTTATAATTACCTGTCAGGATATCAAGTGTTTCTTGAACATTCCGCACAATGGTTAAGCAGGAGCAGTTGCTTAAACTTTTATTTTCTTCTGTAATTAAGCAATTGGAACAAATTTTTAAAATATATAAGACAATTAATGTTTTTTGATATACTTACGCAGCGGAGTAGCAGAAAAACGTTTTACTTTCGGGCTTGACATGGTTATTCTTTGAAAATGAGCATTTTATTGTTAAAATTTTATGTGAAAGAAGAAAATTATTTGTTTACAGAAAAATAGTTGTAGATATTATCAAAATGTATAACAATGGAGCAACGGCATTAGCAACAGGCCCCCCTTGTGTGGTAACCCGACAGCCTTAGACTCAAAATCAGAGAATTGAAACGACTCAACTTCACCTACTGCATCAGTTCTTGCAAAATAAATCCCCAAACTTAAGGAATTTATTGGTTCGCTAAAAAAGGGGCTTAAATGTAGAAATTTCCGACCAAGTATGCAAGCATTTCCAGAATTATCTGAAAAAGACTCAATGCAGATAAGGATATTTTCCTTAATATAACAGTAATTTTTAGGGCAATCTGAAGACAAAACTAATACTCTAAATTTACATTTATTTCCCTTTATAATAGGGAATTCATTTATAGTCGTGGCTATAAAGTTTTCCTCAACAATTTTTCTATGTATTTGCTCTAGAATTTTTGTTGGCTTTCGGACGGAACTTTTGAGGACTTGCAAATAATTTTCAAATGCATATGAGGAACCAGCAATCGGATCCCCGATCTGTTGAATTGTTTCGCTAACATGCAAGAGACTATGTACATTATATGAAACACTGTCATCGCCGAAAATCTTTGGAAAATTCTCAACAAATATATTTAACATTTGTTGGGTAGTTACCAAGTTTGCATCGCGCTGCTGTGGATTACAAAGTAACCTGTAAGCACAGTGTAACAGCAAAAATACATAGTACTGGTCATCATCAACTTCGTCTTGCAAAGCGACAATGTCAGTATATAATAAAAATTGGCGGAAAATAATAATGTCAGTATATAATAAAAATTGGCGGAACTCAGTAGCCTTCCAATGCGGCAGTTCATTTAATGCTCGTGGTTTTCGAACAAACTCTTTCGGAACATGCCTGCGCATGGATATTAATTTATGTGAGACATTTTTTTTCTGAAGCTCGGACATTTTTTTCTAATTCTATTATGTTGCAGCCGAGTTCAAAATTTTCTCATGACACCTAGTTCAACTTGGTGCACGCAGTCTAAGGGTAACTGGGTTACCATACCAACACTAATTTTTTCTAAGGCGCACTTTTGCGCTAAGTATTCCTTAGCGTGATGACCAAGGAATTTTCTATTACTAAAATCTGCGTCTGTCAACAAAACCCCCGACTCTGTGCTGTATGTTAAAGTCGAATTCACTTTTTTCGCTACCTTTGTACATTTAGCACACCCATGGCGAGACGTATGCCCTGGGGTACCACTTATAAAAGCTCTTGCAGGCGCATCACATATAATTGCTCGAAGTTGAACCGAAAAAATTGTACCGTTCACTTCAAGACCGGTTTCTACAGTTTCGGACAACTCTGAGCAAAAGTCGGTAAGAAACTCATCACAGTTTCCAGGCCTACTTTTTACTAAGAAAACACCAATCGGAAAAACTGGCACATTTCCAACATTATTTAACCGGATTAAAATTGGCCACAGTTGAGCCCTAGAGCTATTGAATAATGGTAATCCATCAATATTTACATCTAAGCTCAAGCTGCTTGGCAAAAATGCTTTAGCGATATGTGGTTCTCATTGGTTATTTTAAATTGTAGATTAACATTCAACATTTTACACAATCAACAACTTTTCCGCAACACGACTGCTCACTTCAAAGTGTCAATGCATACTGACGAAAACTAAGTACGGCCAAAGAGAACAGGAATGCGGAATAGAACACCTTATTATAGTTTCATCATGATTAAATCGTGGTCTAAACACAAGTAATGCGTTGATATTGAATTACTATTGTTGACGTATCGATAATTGACGCTGAGTCAACTAGTGTGAATGCAGCGTTAGCCAGTTAAATTTTAATTAAATAAAATGTATAAAAAAACAAGTGGAAACGTTGCAGTCGGACGCAACCGACTGCGGCATACTCGATACCAGTATTAAAACCGGTAAAAAGAGGCCTGATTGCAGAGGGGTACGGATGCGGCAGGGGTGTACGCTGCCTTAAAGATTTTCCGATGCAGATGGGGATGCCACAAGCTATCTTCCTTACAAATTTGGTGACTCTAGCTCAAGTTTGTAAAAGGTGGGGAAAGGGGTGGGGGGGGGGCTGGGGGCGGTATGGGTAGTTGTGGCCTCAAAATTTTTGATGCAGATCTTTGTGAAATGTCAATTGCTATCTTCATACCAAATTTGGTGAATCTAGCACGAAAATTGTAAAAAGTGGGGAAAGGGGGGCTGGGGGCGGTATGGGTGGGCGTGGCATCCAAATTTGTGATGCAGATCTTTGTGGAATGTCAATTGCTATATTCATACCAAATTTGGTGACTCTAGCTCGAAGTTTGTAAAAAGTGAGGAAAGGGAGGCTGGGGGCGGTATGAGTGGGCGTGGCACCCAAACTTGTGATGCAGATCTTTGTGGAATATCAGTTGCTATATTCATACCAAATTTGGTGAATCTAGCTAAAAGTTTGTAAATGGTGTGCAAAGGGGGCGAAATGAAGGGCGTGGCTCCAAAACTTTGATGCAGATTTTCGGGGGTCGTTACCAGCTATCTTCCCACCAAATTTGGAGGCTCTAGCTCAACAACTCTGGAAGATACACGCATTCCCGTTTTAGACGAAGCGTTGGGGTGGATGGGGGCGGCTAGGGCAGTATTGGTGGGCGTGGCATCCAAACTCTTTGTGCAGTTTTTAGGGGTCATCATCACCTATCTTGGCACCAAATTTGGTGGCTATAGCTCAAAAACTGTGGGAGATATAGTCTTTTTAGACTTTAAATTTCGGCGTGGCTCCAAAATTTTTGATGCAGTTTTTTGGGAGTTGCTAGTAGCTATCTGCTTACCGAATTTGGTATTTCTAGCTGTAAGGATGTGCGAAATATGTGGATTTATCGGTTTTGAGTTATCGAATTTATCGATTTGCCAGCCCCCCAGTTATCGTAGAACCCCCATCTTGACACTTTAATTTACTATCCCATAGATAAAGAGAATTGGAAAGTTTCAAGTCTCTAGCTTTAAGGGTGTGGAAAAAAGTTGCGAACATACGGACGGACAGACGGACGGACACCATGACGGACATTGCACAAAACCAATATACTCTTTACCTTCGGTATCGAGTATAATGACAGCCAAAATACATGCATGGTTCTCAAGCCTTAATAACTTTTCTCACAGAGCATGGCCCCGAATGAGGCATATACAAAATCAAGCTACATTCATGGAGAAGCTATAACAATTAGGGCCAGTTTCTCAATGTCTGGTTAAAGTAAGAATTAGCTAACGACCAGATAAATTTAACGCTCGCGTTAAGCCAATTTGGTTTTCTCAATGTATGGTTAAGTTAAATCGATATGATACTATCGCATTGATGGTGCTGCCACCCTGATCGAGCAAAATAGCTGGTTTTGTTTGGTATTTTTTGTTTTGTGACTGCCAAATTCTTCTTTCAACTCAAAAATAACAATTAAAAAATGGAAATGAGAACACAAACAAGTTTAATGAGCTCAGTTGAGAACAGAAAGCGGCCACATTGCGTGGATGTAGGGTTACCAATTGTCCGGGTTTCACCCGGAGGCTCAGGTTTCGAGGATGATCTACGGGTCTCCGGGTAAAAACTAATTTCTCCGGGCCTGAAGCCAAACAAGACAAAACGCGCTCAATGTCTCTCATTTTTTTCTGTATGTGAATTTTCAAATTTCCCGCAACAGCTTTGGGAGCGCTGCTCGCTCTGGCAAAATAAATATAATAAATAAATAAATAAACTTATATATTATATAGAGGTTATATGTCTACTGTAAAAAGAATGATAGAGACCAGATTGCAACAACCGAGTGTGTTCCCGTTATAATACGGCATTGGTTTCATTCGAAGAGTTGCCACTGTAACGTTTTTCTTACATAAATTTAGGCCATACAAATCAAAAACAAAACGAGTGAATATTATGTTGTTTGTTAACCCTAAAGAATACACTAAATGAAGTGCACAGTGAGCGGTTGCAGCCAAAAACAGAAAGTTTGTGGGAGATCAGGAAAATGAAGTGAACGACTTGAACGCCCCTTTGACCGTGGCGGAATGTTATTTGTATTTTGTGCACCACTTTAATGTATTGACAATAAATATAAAATCCTTGGAGGCTGATGCTGTGATGAGCTGTGATATACATGATATCATGGTGAAATTGGCAGATCAAATTCAGTCAAGACTGAATGATGGATTTTACGGCAGCAAAGTGAATAATAGTTTGGATCATCTCGACCGAGGAAAAAGGACCAAATTCGAAGAAGAAGCGAAAAAGGTTTATCAAAGAGCCCTTGAGTATCTCCGTAAATGGTACGACTATGAGAACAGCCCGTTTCAATATTTTTCCATCATTAACCTGAAAAACAACGCACCGGCATACCAGGATTTATTGAAAGCTGCAAAAGCTGTCAAAATCAAAGTAGACGAAGATACATTGTATAACGAAGCAATTCTACTTGCTTCAGTTTTTCCACGAATTAAGGATCTTCAGCTTTGCTTGGATCAAAAGTACGCCGAGATCTTTCGGAGCTGTGATGGATTCAAGGAACTGCCGAAAATCGTTGGGAAAATTATATCCATTCCAATCAGCAACGCCTATGTGGAGAAAGTCTTTTCCATAATGGGTAATGTGTGGACTGATTTAAGGAATCGATTGCGTGTGGAAGTCGTCAAAGCTGAACTGGTCATCAAATTGAACTACGACATGAGTTGTGACGAGTTCGAGAAATTTTTATCACAGCCGGAACAAATTCCACTTCTCAAAAAATCCATGACACAGGAAAAATATTCCTGGATAAGAGCAAATAGGTGAATGACATTAAATATCCATATGTTAAAAATGTATATTTGAGAATCATCAACTAATTGTGCACTTTCGTTGTTACAGCATGGAGCAAAAAGCGGCAATGCTAGAAGATAGAAAGCCCGAAGAAAGCAGGAGCTATCCTGATAATTAGTTTTGTACGACCTGCTGTATTGACTCGTGACTGTGACCAAACATTTAAAATTGTACTATGAACTTCGTGTAGTGAATATATTACAGAATTTATTAGATTAGTGCAACTTAAACTAGACAACGTTTTTTAAAATAATATAGTATACGGTGGAAAAAAAATAAAAAATTTTAAGAAAATGTACCCCCCCCCTGGAAATTGAATCTCGGGTTGGACTTCGGACAGAGTTGGTAACCCTACGTGGATGTAAAAAATTCTTTGATGCGATGCCATTTTGCTTGAATAATAAAATGTAAACAATGCAAGTGTCAGCCACAGTCAGCTGTTTGCCTAACGATGATTTCATTGATATTTATATCGGCAATTAACGAGAGAACAAATTTTAACCGGCACTCAGGCCTCATGTTAGTTTTTATCACGAACAACCCTAACCAGACATTGAGAAACTCAATTTTGACTAACCATCAGATAGTTAAGCTAACCATCTGTTAGTTTAGCTAACCAGACATTGAGAAACTGGCCCTTAAATTTAGAAAAATCAATCAGCCAGTATTTGAGAAAATTAATTATATATTAAGTATCCTATAAAAGTTCATTCAAAAGGCCTATCGAACTTGTAGTTCCTGCATGAACTGAACTAATGCGAAACAGAAAGCTGGCTGCTATGGCGCGAGCTACAGCTGACTGTCACTAAGCCTGCCATATTGACCAAAAATGTTCCTTAAAACTAACTTTCTCCCATTCAAATAACATAATATTGCAAATAATTATGCATAAATGTCATAACTTTGACATTCTTTAGCCATTTATCACGCATTCTCTAAGTAAATAACATTATGTACATTTTGACTTGTCAGCCAAAGCAACATATGTGCATATATTCAACTAGGTGGCACTTTTTTAATCGAAAAACAAAAATCGTTGCTAACTATTATTTTTTTCCCAGAACATGGCCCCAGTTGCACGGTAGTTGGGGATATAGGCCTCATTTTTCCTCATTCTTTTGCCGTTTAAATCATGAAAATTAATCAGCACGTTATTGAGAAAATCGCATTTATGTGTTTTTCTCATTCATAAGGTGAAACATGCATATACAATACATCGCTATACACGCCATTGCAAACAAGAGCTACCATACTAACAAAAAATTGACTAATTATTGACTTTTATCAATTAAAATTACTTAATATTAACTATAGTGATGCATAATTGTCATTACTTAAACATTCTTTAGCTATTTATCACGCCTTCCCTATGTAAATAGCATTATGTACATTTTGACTTGTCAGCCAAAGCAACATATGTGCATATATGCAACTAGGTGGCACTTTTTAATCGAAAAACAAAAATCGTTGCTAACTATTATTATTTTTCCCAGAACATGGCCCCACTTGCACGGTAGTTGGGGATATAGGCCTTATTTTTCTCATTCTTTTGCCGTTTAAATCATGAAAATTAATCAGCACGTTATTGAGAAAATTGCATTTATGTGTTTTTCTCATTCATAAGGTGAAACATGCATATACAATACATCGCTATACACGCCATTGCAAACAAGAGCTACCATACTAACAAAAAATTGACTAATTATTGACTTTTATCAATTAAAATTACTTAATATTAACTATAGTGATGCATAATTGTCATTACTTAAACATTCTTTAGCTATTTATCACGCCTTCCCTATGTAAATAGCAGTATGTACATTTTGACTTGTCAGCCAAAGCAACATATGTGCATATATGCAACTAGGTGGCACTATTTTAATCGAAAAACAAAAATCGTTGCTAACTATTATTATTTTTCCCAGAACATGGCCCCAGTTGCACGGTAGTTGGGGATATAGGCCTCATTTTTCTCATTCTTTTGCCGTTTAAATCATGAAAATTAATCAGCACGTTATTGAGAAAATCGCATTTATGTGTTTTTTTCATTCATAAGGTGAAACATGCATATACAATACATCGCTGTACACGCCATTGCAAACAAGAGCTACCATACTAACAAAAAATTTACTAATTATTAATAATTTTTCACCCAAAATTGCGTTGCGACGCTGATGTAAAATATGTAATGTTATACTCAAAATGGCACTGTTGAACTCAATATGGAAAGTTATATGCTAAAAGGCCTGTACGCATGAGCCCCGTACAACTCCCGTACAGTATACATGAGTTTTACGGCTGTAACGACAAGTGTTGAAAAATTCACATATTGTGGCGGTAGGCTAATTGTTTTTTGTAAATAAATCGGAAATGCAACTGTGTTTTGTACACTTGATTTCAAAATAATGATTCGCGCGCTACTTTTGTGTTTGAGTACAGCTAACGCCCTGCCTCTAATAATCTATACCCTTCTATAGATCAGTGGCAGTACAATCCAGTTTATATGTTATTTAAATTGTATCTTATTAATTAATAAATATATTTTTATTCAATACTTCTTGTGCAGCATTGACTGCCAAAACAATAAGTATGGCTCTATTGGAGCCTGAATAAGGTCAACTTTGTTAATATTATCCGAAAAATTTATAAGCCGGCTCTTGCCCGACATGTTGTTGCATTTTTTACAACCGTAAATAGCTGCTGAAAGCTATTTACTGCCCGTAGCATTTTAACATAACATTTTAACATTTTCATTGTTCAACACTACCGTACCAGCAGTAGCTAACAGAACTGCAGACCTTAAATGTACGTACTGTACTGAAGCTGTACGGGACCATTTTTTTTATATGAAGTTTTTGCTGTTCGGGAGCTGTACAGGCGTTTGCGTACAGGCCTTAAAATGGCAAACACAATTGTCTGTATGTGTATTTTAGAGTTGATTTGTAAATAAAGGCTACCAGATTAAAAAAAATATGTGTATACAAAACTTGAACATATTTATATTGATCTGGCAGCCCTTAGTAACAACTATATATACATATATAACGGGTCTTTTTATATAGTCACATGTAAAAAGAAAATGGAAGGAAGCGGACGTAAATTTGAGCTAGCTGCCCTCAAGGCCCAGCGCATCCAAATTAATAAAAGGGAGAGAGAGCTAAGGCAGCAGGAACAGGCAACCTGCCGTTGCCTTCACATTGATAAGCTGAAAAAAGATGTAAACGACCTCAAGCAGCAAATGGCCAACCAAAAAAATGAACTCGCTCAGCTAAAAGAGTCATTTAAAAAACAGCAACGCCGTGACGCCGAAATCACACGCCCAGGGCCTCAACAGCAGCCAATGCCGCAAATTGAAGTGGCACCGGCTCAACAAATAATAAAAGAAATTGATATAAAATAATATATGTATATGTAACTATGTATTGAATTGAATTAAATTTTTGTTTTTGTTTTATATTTAAATAACTCTTATGTCGAAATATATTTTTATTTTTATTTCTAAATAAAGAACTTTTTGTAACCATAAAAATTAAATGAATTAGTAATTCCTTTTTCAGAGTATTCGTTTAATTTAATAAATGAAAAGAGATCCGTTATTCCAAGGAAATATACACACATCAGGCTGCCAACTTGCCTTCATAAACGATTTTAGTTTTTGAGCAAAAAACCCACCTAGTTGCATATATGCACATATGTTGCTTTGGCTGAAGAGTAAAAATGTACATAATGCTATTTACATAGAGAATGCATGATAAATAGCTAAAGAATGTTTAGGTAATGACAATTATGCATCACTATAGTTAATATTAAGTAATTTTAATTGATAAAAGTCAATAATTAGTAAATTTTTTGTTAGTATGGTAGCTCTTGTTTGCAATGGCGTGTATAGCGATGTATTGTATATGCATGTTTCACCTTATGAATGACAAAAACACATAAATGCGATTTTCTCAATAACGTGCTGATTAATTTTCATGATTTAAACGGCAAAAGAATGAAAAAAATAAGGCCTATATCCCCAACTACCGTGCAACTGGGGCCATGTTCTGGGAAAAATAATAATAGTTAGCAACGATTTTTGTTTTTCGATTTAAAAAGTGCCACCTAGTTGCATATATGTTCATATGTTGCTTTGGCTGACAAGTCAAAATGTACATAATGCTATTTACATAGGGAAAGCATGATAAATAGCTAAAGAATGTTTAAGTAATGACAATTATGCATCACTATAGTTAATATTAAGTAATTTTAATTGATAAAAGTCAATAATTAGTAAATTTTTGGTTAGTATGGTAGCTCTTGTTTGCAATGGCGTGTATAGCGATGTATTGTATATGCATGTTTCACCTTATGAATGACAAAAACACATAAATGCGATTTTCTCAATAACGTGCTGATTAATTTTCATGATTTAAACGGCAAAAGAATGAGAAAAATAAGGCCTATATCCCCAACTACCGTGCAACTGGGGCCATGTTCTGGGAAAAATAATAATAGTTAGCAACGATTTTTGTTTTTCGATTAAAAAAGTGCCACCTAGTTGAATATATGCACATATGTTGCTTTGGCTGACAAGTCAAAATGTACATAATGTTATTTACTTAGAGAATGCGTGATAAATGGCTAAAGAATGTCAAAGTTATGACATTTATGCATAATTATTTGCAATATTATGTTATTTGAATGGGAGAAAGTTAGTTTTAAGGAACATTTTTGGTCAATATGGCAGGCTTAGTGACAGTCAGCTGTAGCTCGCGCCATAGCAGCCAGCTTTCTGTTTCGCATTAGTTCAGTTCATGCAGGAACTACAAGTTCGATAGGCCTTTTGAATGAACTTTTATAGGATACTTAATATATAATTAATTTTCTCAAATACTGGCTGATTGATTTTTCTAAATTTAATTGTTATAGCTTCTCCATGCATGTAGCTTGATTTTGTATATGCCTCATTCGGGGCCATGCTCTGTGAGAAAAGTTATTAAGGCTTGAGAACCATGCATGTATTTTGGCTGTCATTTTGTATGGGGCTGGTACCGAGGTAGCTGCACTCTTTCACAAATTACTTAAAAACTGGCTGATTAATTTTGTTAATTTTTTTTTTTTATAAAATAGGTGAAATTGTAGGCTTCAAACGTATATATGTCATATTTGGGGCCATCCTCGCTGAGTTGAGATATTTAAGATATGCTGGATTTGCGATTTTTTAATCACTTGTTTCACCCATTTTAAAAGCTGAAATATGCCAAACGGTGCATGAAAACAATATATAAATCATTTTTTAACATTACTGCATCAATTTTTGTTTGATTCCATGCTGAAAAACGTCTAAAACTTGAAATTAATCGTTGGTCCCAACTCGTGAGTCAACATCCGATATTCGTTGCTGGCGATAGTCGTTGCTAACTTGACGCACATGAAATAGATCAAATAGTGTAATCGATGATTTATTTGTTAGTAATCGATATTTTGAATACATATCTAGAAAACTATTGTATGATCTCTAATTTATCTTTGATCACTCGTTTATGAATACACACACCGCAGCATATTGAAAAGAAGAAATATAAAATATAAAAGTTAAATTAATTTATCTTTGTGTCTTTATTATTATTGGAGCTGGTATTTTTAACAGTATTTCTATCAGAATTTTGGAAATTTAAAACTAACCTTACATACAAAATAGCATTTAATGTCTTTATGCTCATGGCGTTGCGTAATTTGCTTTTTACTATGTTCATCTGCGAGAATATTCGCTCGACTTCTGCGTTCGACCACGGTAGCGATAGTATTTTTATGGCGAATTCCGCCAAGCCACTAAATTGATTATTATTTCCAGCGTCTTTGTATTGTAGGACTTCCGCCCAAAATTTTCAGGTGTCCTCTACAAACTCCCACTTAATGAAATGTATTTTTTCAATTTGAATTTGAATATTATCAATTTCTTGACATTCAAAATATTCCAATACATTGAGAATGTCCATACTCTTGGAAGGTCTCAACATATTTTGAACGGAAAATAAATTGACCTGTTGCATTATTTCCAAATTTTCCGGCAATCTAAAAATACAAAAATTTGTGATATCTGTACTATGATCAAAATTACCATTATTACCTTTCGCGGAGTTGGATTATTAAGTCTTTAATGAATTCGATGCAATTTTTTCTAATTACAAACTCGTGTGATACGAATTGCGCCTCTTTAAATTGTTTTTCAAATGCATAGCCAAAATACAAAATGGGCACTGCTGCGTTTTCCAAATCATCTTTAAAAATATTTATTTCATAATCCGGTGGTATTATTTTGGATTTAAGCGAATTTTTTGCAACTATAACACCCGAAAGTAATTGGGTTGGATTCCCATTCCGGCTTTGAAAATTTTTGTTAAGGCTTTGCGTGTCCTTTAATATGGGCTTCAAAAATACCAAATAAAGATAATTTATATTATCTTTATAAAGTCCGTTGAGAATATGTGCCTTGTGACACTTTTCCGTCGTAGCTGCTAATTCGAAATGGAGTTTCAATTCTGTCCACTGATCGACGATACGGGAAACCGCACTTTCTATCGACAACCATCTTGTGTCACATACTCTCGGTATCTTCAAAGGATTCTAATATTATTATTAAAAAAGTCGATCAGTTTAAATTTATAAAATCTTAGAAAATAGACATATAACAATTACACACCCAACACAACTGTAAGCTTCACTGTGCCTATAAATTGTTAATACATTAGTAATAGACAATCACAATTCGGGTTATTTTTTGTTAATACACACCTGCTTATCATTTATGCATTGATACATCTTACTATAATTCAATTGTCGACTACAACTTTTAGAGAACCAATAGTAGGTCTCATGCACAAGAAATTCCAGGCTTTCCGGTTACACTTTTGTGCAAGACTTTGTTACGGCTAGCTGAATCGAATGACATACACATTTAAGTAGTTTCAGCTAGGGAACTGACTTCTTCAACTCGGTGTAAACACTCTTCTTCGAGCCAGTCATAACGTTAGCGTTGTCAGTAACAATTCCAACCAAATTAGCTATATTTAATTTCTTTTTTAATAGCATGTTTTTCAAAGCATCTGCTATGGAACTAGCGTCTCCAGTATCGATTTGCTCGAGGCCTAAGAAGGTCGACACTATATCCCCTTTAGTCTTACTAAAGTAGTAAAGCATGCATAGCTCTTGCAACAAATGACGGAATAAATCCACTTGATCAGTCGACATCACTTATTTCAATTAAAAACTACACAGGTAATGACCAAGATTTGCGCCTCGTAAACCCAAGCGAAGAAATTTTTAAACATCACATGGTCTGGTATAAGACAGCCTTTTTCCAACATTCCCATATAAATGGAATTAGAAAAAAATATTTCAGACAATTTTCGATCGAACGAATCTGGAGTTTGAGACTTGGTTTGATCCCACCAGTGCTGCCAGAATCTCCGAGGCAAAAGTTGCTAGATTTGGGAAAAAAAGTTGCTAAAAATTGCTAAAAATTTTGTAAAAATTGACAAAAAAAATTGCTAAGCCATTAAAATGTTCAATTTCAACAAATAACATACATATGTATTTTAAGGAACAAAGAAATAAAAATTGAAAACACTTAAATTTAAAAGGAACATGAACAATTAAATTAACATTTAGCTACACAATACTTAAAATATCATCGAGCTCGTCAGCTTCGCTTTCGTCGGCGTACTTATTATTTCCAGTAATTTGAGTCAAGGACTCCTACGGTACTACATAATTGTGGCAACATTTTCCATGTCTTTGTAGTCCACACCTGTTGAAATTTTCGCACAATAAGCTCGCGTTGGATCAGTGCAATCCTTGCGAATCCATTGCTTAAACTCATTCTCTTGCAGCCAGGCATCTCGAAAATTTTGTTTGTAAATTTTAGGCATCTTGCTTCAATCACCGAACACATTAAAAGAGTTAAGGCCCAACCAAACGATGCTTACGTGCATGCAGAGCCGCTGCACGCAAAGTTTCAACATATGCTACGTCGTGTATCCGCCCAAACAATGCTTATGCACGGTTTCGTTCAGTTTTATTTTTTAACGAATGCATAAGCGCCGCATGCATAGTTTCACTGAATTGAAACCATGCAGCAATGCATTGGGAATAGAGTTGTCGCAGTCTTTTTTATTGTATGGAAAATATTTAAAAAATTGATAAATCTTCATTTTATTGTTTATTAACACATTGATATAATATACTAGATATATGAAACATGTGTTGTCTTTATTATTAACATAATCTATATATATAAAAGAGTTTTTCCTGACTAGAATGGAAGAGCCACAGCTTAAACGAAAAGAGCTAGAAGGCGGAAATTTTCACACAATTTTCCATGCAGGTAGGAGGTGAGCACTAAGAAGGGAATTTTTATTTGGACAACTCCTTCCAGTACCTCCCATACGATTTGGAGCACTTTTTACCCATTTTAAAACCAAAAATTACACTTACAACAAGTACCCATTCCACTACTGTCGCCTGATTGTCGCACAAGCTGAGGATTTGATCGCGAGCGAGAATACAAAAAACAAAACAAATGCGCAGTGACGCCTTCGCGTCGCACAAGCAAAGTCATAAAAAAACAAGTGGAAACGTTGCAGTCGGACGCAACCGACTGCGGCATACTCGATACCAGTATTAAAACCGGTAAAAAAAAGGCCTGATTGCGGTGGGGTACGGATGCGGCAGGGGTGTACGCTGCCTTAAAGATTTTCCGATGCAGATGGAGATGGCACAAGCTATCTTCCTTACAAATTTGGTGACTCTAGCTCATAGTTTGTAAAGAGGTGGGGAAAGGGGGCTGGGGGCGGTATGGGTGGGCGTGGCATCCAAATTTTTGATGCAGATCTTTGTGGAATGTCAATTGCTATCTTCATACCAAATTTGGTGACCCTAGCTCAAAGTTTGTAAAAAGTGGGGAAAGGGGGCTGGGGGTGGTATGGGTGGGCGTGGCATCCAAATTTTTGATGCAGATCTTTGTGGAATGTCAATTGTTATATTCATACCAAATTTGGTGACTATAGCTCAAAGTTTGTAAAAGGTGGGGGAAAGGGGGGCTGGGGGCGGTATGGGTGGGCGTGGCATCCAAACTTTTGATGCAGATCTTTGTGGAATGTCAATTGCTATCTTCATACCAAATTTGGTGAGTCTAGCTCAAAGTTTGCAAAAAGTGGGGAAAGGGGGGCTGGGGGCAGTATGGGTGGGCGTGGCATCCAAATTTTTGATGCAGATCTTTCTGAAATGTCAATTGTCATATTCATACCAAATTTGGTGACTCTAGCTCAAAGTTTGTAAAATGTGGGGAAAGGGGGCTGGGGGGCGGTATGGGTGGGCGTGGCATCTCAATTTGTGATGCAGATCTTAGTGGAATGTCAGTTGCTATATTCATACCAAATTTGGTGACTCTAGCTAAAAGTTTGTAAAAAGTGGGGAAAGGGGGCGAAATGGGTGGGCGTGGCTCCAAAACTTTGATGCAGATTTTGGGGGTCGTTGCCAGCTATCTTCCTAACAAATTTGGAGGTTCTAGCTCCACAACTCTGGAAGATACACGCATTCCTGTTTTGACGAAGCGTTGGGGTGGATGGGGCGCGTAGGGCAGTATTGGTGGGCGTGGCATCCAAACTTTTGATGCAGTTTTGGGAGAGTCATCATCACCTATCTTGGCACCAAATTTGGTGGCTCTAGCTCTAAAACTGAGGGAGATACAGCCATTTGTGATTTCAAAATGCTGGGGGCCTGGGGGCGGAATGGGTAGGCGTGGCTCCAAAACTTTGAGTGCAGTTTTTGGGGGTCGTTACCAGCTATCTTCCTACCAAATTTGGAGGTTCTAGCTCCACAACTCTGGAAGATACACGCATTCCCGTTTTTGACGAAGCGTTGGGGTGGATGGGGGCGGTTAGGGCAGTATCAGTGGGCGTGGTATCCAAACTTTTGATGCATTTTTGGGGTCATCATCACCTATCTTGGCACCAAATTTGGTGGGTCTAGCTCAAAACTGAGGGAGATATGGGCTTTTTGACTTTAAAATGCGGGGGGTTGGGGGCTGAATGGGGGGCGTGGCTCCAAAATTTTTGATGCAGTTTTTTGGGGGTTGCTAATAGCTATCTCCTTACCAAATTTGGTAGTTCTAGCTGTAAGGATGTGCGAAATATGGAGTTATCTGTTTTGAGTTATCAAATTTATCGATTTGCCAGCCCCCCCCGGTTATCGTAGAACCCCCATCTTGACACTTTATAATTACTATCCCATAGATAAAGGGAATTGGAAAGTTTCAAGTCTCTAGCTAAAAGGTGGGGAAAAAGTTGCCGACATACAGACGGACAGACGGACAGACGGACAGACGGACGGACACCATGACGGACATTGCACAAACTCAATATACTCTTTACCTTCGGTATCGAGTATAAAAAAAGGTTCTTACACTTGCAAAAAAGAAACGGATTTCTGCTTCTTAATGAATAAGTGAATACACAATTAAGTGAACAATGCGCTTGAAAATTTAAATTTCATAATTTTATGTACGTGTTTCACTTCGCACAGTGCACATTTTTTTTTTTCAAATTTGTGAGCCTTAGACAATTGATTTACGACCCAAGTAGCGTTTGTTGTTGTTGTCAGTGTTGTTGTTGGGCCCGCACTGCAACTTTTTGTTGGTGACATTGATTTAAAAAAAAAAACAACAACATAACAAAACTTGGTGCGTCTAGAAAAATTTCCCACACCAGAATATGTTATGGGGGTGGATTCGCCTACTTACTGCTAATATAACTTAGACAAAACGTAACACACTAACATTATTGATATATTATTGATATACAATTTCGAATAAGCAAAGGGCGTTCATAAGCGCCCGAATAAGCGCGCGAATTTTGTACAAAGGAAGAGCGTTTTATATAAAAAAAAGACCTCGCGAATAAAAACACGACTGTATGTTCTGTGTTATCGAGAATCAACTAAACTTCTTTATTTAAATTGGTTTACATGAAAGCTTAATTCTGTCTTAAAATAATTGTTGATACAAATGTCTGGCTATTGACCTACTCATTGGCGTGTGCAGGTACATTTCCTATTATTGCCAAATATGCAATGCTTGCATTTCCTGTTATTGTTCTGATTGGACTTATGACTTATTAGGAATTTAAAGAGTTCAATAACTCTTGCACTTTCATACTTATGTTCTTATTTTCGACATTTTTACTGGTGGGATCATACATAACTTCTCCCCCTTTTAGATAAGAATTCTCCTGAATTCTACTGTTATTTAAATGAATTTTAATTTTCTTGTGTTTCAATATAATAATTGCAATCAATGTAATTATTAGTATTAATATAGGCTGCATTGCACAAATATGTTATGTCTTTATGTGTATTTAAATTTTTTATGTTTAGCCAGTTAATTTTGTTATTCTCAAGTATTTTTTCGAATGTAATTTGTTTCGTGAAGTTTTGCATTTGTTTTCTTTTTAACACGCTTATATTAGCTTCACTTGTATGTTTGTATGTAACTCTCCTTTGGACTAAAAGTAAGTGGCTTATTACTGTCAGCATATCCCTCTACCTCAAGTTCGTTCGTTCTCAGACTCACCGATCGTGGGTTCTAATCCCGTCCACGGCCGATAACAAAATTGTTTTTTTTTTAAATCTGCACCATGTTCATGTTCTCTAGAACTTCAAATTTTTTTTTTAATAATTAATAGAACTAAAATTAAAAAAACTAAAAAAATACGCTTTTATAATACATCGAACTAAAAAGTGAAAAATAAATATAGTTTAAAAAAACTAAAAAACACGCTTTTAGAGCATATCAAACTAAAAAGTTAAAAATAATTTTTCAAATAAGTTTAAAACAATAATAAATGATAAATACTAGCATTATTGCAAAAAAGCGTGGGGAGCTTTGTCCATATTTCTCGTACATCGAGCGCCCAAACTTTTTTTTTTCAATAATGCTAGTATTTATCATTTATTATTGTTTTAAACCAGCGTTGTCCAAAGTTTGAAAAGGCAGCCACGCGTGGTTGGCAAGAAAAATTCTGCCGGCGTAGCAGCCGACACATGTATAGGGAGAGAGAATATGTGTGTTCTATAAATAGAACGCTCGGCAGCTTGTTCTCTTACGATGCGCGTGTTCGGCTGCATTTGCTCTCTCGACTCATGTGTTCGGCTGAAGCTCAAAAGTCAAACGCGCAGTCATTCGCCGGCTGCATTGCAAAAAATGTTTCACGTGCCTTCGTGTTTCGCTGCTTCGTACACAAGCGCAACTCTTTCATTGTGTGAGTTTGGACATCACTGTTTAAACCCACCGATACTGCCCTAGCCGCCCCCATCCACCCCAACGCTTCGTCAAAAACGGGAATGCGTGTATCTTCCAGAGTTGTGGAGCTAGAGCCTCAAATTTGGTGGGAAGATAGCTGTTAACGACCCCAAAAAACTGCATCAAAGTTTTGGAGCCACGCCCACCCATTACGCCCCCAGCCCCCCCGCATTTTGAAATCTGAAATGGCTATATCTCCCACAGTTTTTGAGCTAGAGCCACCCAATTTGGTGCCAAGATAAGTGATGATGACCCCCTAAAAACTGCATCAAAGTTTGGATGCCACGCCCACCAATACTGCCCTAGCCGCCCCATCCACCCCAACACTTCGTCAAAACGGGAATGCTTGCATCTTCCAGAGTTGTGGAGCTAGAGCCTCCAAATTTGGTGGAAGATAGCAATTGACATTCCACATAGATCTGCATCAAAAATTTGGATGCCTCGCCCACCCCAATACCACCCAAGCCCCCTTTCCCCACTTATTACAAATTTCGAGCTAGAGTCACCAAATTTGGTATGAAGATACCAATTGACATTTTGCAAAGATCTGCATCAAAATTTGGATGCCACAACTTACCCATACCGCCCCCAGCCCCCCCCCCTTTCCCTACATTTTACAAACTTTGAGCTAGAGTCACCAAATTTGGAAGGAATATAGCTGGTGGCATCCCCATCTGCATCGGAGAATCTTTAAGGCAGCGTACACCCCTGCCGCATCCGTACCCTTTGCAATCAGGCCTCTTTTACCGGTTTAATACTGGTATCGAGTATGCCGCAGTCGGTTGCGTCCGACTGCACAACGTTTCCACTTGTTTTATATTATTTAGTTTGCTGAAATTTATATTATACTGTGAATTTCGTTATTCGTTAATATGCTTGGATGTAAAAATGTTATATTTAGCTGCGACAACATTGTCCTGTAAGTGTTCTATTTTATCTTTTATCATTTGAATTTTTTATCTGTTGGTCGTAATATAAATTTTCTTGGTATCTGCTGTTCTCGTATTTGTCAATTGCATTTAATTGATTTTCGATTGCTATTCTATCTGACTTAATTATATGTTCCATATATCTAATTGTGTCTTTAAAATAAGTGTTTATGTAAACCTGTTTATTTAATGATTCGTCCGTTTCTTGTACTTTTTTCTTTAAAAGTTGATAGATGTGTTTCTATAATTTTTCTGTCTTCTTCGTCCATTGTTCCGGACAGCCATTTTGCTGCGCTACCTACTGCATTAACCAGTCCTCTTTTTGTACGAGTCCGATTGCCGTATAATGTGTTTAATGTATGTCGAGCCTCTGTTACTTGTAATTATACTCGATACCGAAGGTAAAGAGTATATTGAGTTTGTGCAATGTCCGTCATGGTGTCCGTCCGTCTGTATGTGTCCAAGTTTTTTCCACACCCTTCAAGCTAGAGACTTGAAACTTTCCAAATCTCTTTATCTATGGGATAGTAAATTAAAGTGTCAAGATGGGGGTTCTACGATAACTGGGGGGCTGGCAAATCGATAAATTCGATAACTCAAAACCGATAAATCCACATATTTCGCACATCCTTACAGCTAGAAGTACCAAATTTGGAAAGAAGATAGCTACTAGCAACAAAACTGAATCAAAAATTTTGGAGCCCCCCATTCCGCCCCCAGCCCCCCGAATTTTAAAGTCAAAAAAGCCTATATCTCCCACAGTTTTTGAGCTATAGCCACCAAATTTGGTACCAAGATAGGTGATGATGACCCCTCAAAAACTGCATCAAAGATTGGATGCCACGCCCACCAATACCGCCCTAGCCACCCCCCATGCCCCCAACAGCTTCGTCAAAAACGGGAATGCGTGTATCTTCCAGAGTTGTGGAGCTAGAGCCTCCCAATTTAGTGGGAAGATAGCTGGTAACGACCCCCAAAAAACTGCATCAAAGTTTTGGAGCCACGCCCACCCATTCCGCCCCCAGCCCCCCGCATTTGAAATCAAAAATGGCTATATCTCCCACAGTTTTGAGCTAGAGCCACCAAATTTGGTGCCAAGATAGGTGATGATGACCCCCTAAAAACTGCATCAATAGTTTGGATGCCACGCCGCAATACTGCCCTAGCCGCCCCCATCCACCCCAACGCTTCGTCAAAAACGGGAATGCGTGTATCTTCAGCTAGAGCCTCCCAATTTGGTGGGAAGATAGCTTGGTAACGACCCCCAAAAAACTGCATCAAAGTTTTGTATTCCACGCCCCCATACCGCCCCCAGCCCCCTTTCCCCACCTTTTTACAAACTTCGAGCTAGAGTCACCAAATTTGGTATGAAGATAACAATTGACATTCCACAAAGATCTGCATCAAAATTTGGATGCCCCACCCAAAAAACCGCCCCAGCCCCCTTTCCCCACCTTTTACAAATTTTGAGCTAGAGTCACCAAATTTTGTATGAAGATAGCCGGTGGCATCCCCCATCTGCATCGGAGAATCTTTTAAGGCAGCGTAAGCCCCTCCCCGCATCCGTACCCCTCTGCAA
>JAEIGR010000269.1:0-29167 GCA_018904305.1 Scaptomyza montana | reverse complement strand
CTATCTCGCTTATTTCTCGAGTTATGGTCAAAAAACAAAAAATTAATGATTCTTTTCGTTTTAAGGCGCTATCTCGCTTATTTCTCGAGTTATGGTCAAAAAACTAAAAATTTTAATGATTCTTATCGTTTTTAAGGCGCTATCTCGCTTATTTTCCACGAGATATAGTCAAAAAACTAAAAACGTTAATGATTCTTTTCGTTTCAAGGCGCTATCTCGCTTATTTCTCGAGGATATGAGTCAAAAAACCAAAAATTTAATGATTCTTTTCGTTTTAAGGCGCTATCTCGCTTATTTCTCGAGATATAGTCAAAAAACTAAAAATTTAATGATTCTTTTCGTTTTAAGGCGCTATCTCGCTTATTTCTCGAGATATGGTCAAAAAACTAAAAACTTTAACGATTCTTTTTCGTTTTTAGGCGCTATCTCGCTTATCTCTCGAGATATGGTCAAAAAACCTAAAAATTTAAATGATTCTTTTTCGTTTTAAGGCGCTATCTCGCTTATTTCTCGAGATATAGTCAAAAAAACTAAAAAATTTAATGATTCTTTTTTCGTTTTTAGGGCGCTATCTCGCTTATTTCTCGAGTTATGGTCAAAAAACTAAAAAATTTAATGATTCTTTTTCGTTTTAAGGCGCTATCTCGCTTATTTCTCGAGTTATGGTCAAAAACTAAAAAATTTAATGATTTTTTTCGTTTTTAGGGCGCTATCTCGACTTATTTCTCGAGATATAGTCAAAAAAACTAAAAATTTCAGTGATTTTTATCGTTTTAAGGCGCTATCTCGCTTATTTCTCGAGATATAGTCAAAACACTAAAAATTTAATGATTCTTTTCGTTTTAAGGCGCTATCTCGCTTATTTCTCGAGTTATGGTCAAAAAACTAAAAATTCAATGATTCTTTTCGTTTTAAGGCGCTATCTCGCTTATTTCTCGAGATATAGTCACAAAACTAAAAATTTAATGATTCTTCTCGTTTTAAGGCGCTATCTCGCTTATTTCTCGAGTTATGGTCAAAAAACTAAAAATGTAATGATTCTTTTCGTTTTTAAGGCGCTATCTCGCTTATTTCTCGAGATATAGTCAAAAAACTAAAATTTTAATGATTTTTTTATCGTTTTTGAGGCGCTATCTCGCTTATTTCACGAGATATGGTCAAAGAACTAAAAAATTTAATGATTATTTTTCGTTTTAAAGTGCTATCTCGCTTATTTCTCGAGATATAGTCAAAAGCTAAATCATTAAATGATTCTTTTCGCTTTTAAGGCGCTATCTCGCTTATTTCTCGAGATATAGTCAAAAAACTAAAATTTTAGTGATTCTTTTCGTTTTTAAGGCGCTATCTCGCTTATTTCTCGAGATATGATCAAAAAACTAAAAAATTTAATGATTTTTTTTCGTTTTAAGGCGCTATCTCGCTTATTTCTCGATTTTGGTCAAAAAACTAAAAAATTAATTATTCTTTTCGTTTTAAAGGCGCTATCTCGCTTATTTCTCGAGATATAGTCAAAACTAAAAATTTTAGAGATTTTTATATTGTTTTTAAGGCGCTATCTCGCTTATTTTTTCGAGATATAGTCAAAAAACTAAAAATTTTAGTGATTCTTTTCGTTTTTAAGGCGCTATCTCGCTTATTTTATCGAGAAATAGTCAAAAAACTAAAAAATTAATTATTCTTTTCGTTTCAAGGCGCTATCCCGCTTATTTCTTGAGTTATGGTCAAAAAACTAAAAAATTAATATTTCTTTTTTCGTTTTTAAGGCGCTATCTCGCTTATTTCTCGAGTTATGGTCAAAAAACTAAAATATTTAATGATTCTCTTCTCGTTTTTCAGGCGCTTTATCTCGCTTATTTCTCGAGATATAGTCAAAACACTAAAACATTAAATGATTCTCTTCGTTTTTAAGGCGCTATCTCGCTTATTTCTCGAGATATAGTCAAAAAACTTAAAACATTAATTGTTGTGTTGTATTAGTGCATTCATGTGATACTTTTCTAAGGCGCTATCTCCTTATTTCTCGAGTTATGGTCAAAACTAAAAAGGTTAATGATTCTTTTCGTTTTAAGGCGCTATCTCGCTTATTTCTCGAGATATAGTCAAAACTAAAATTTTAATGATTTTTATCGTTTTATGCGCTATCTCGCTTATTTCTGAATATGGTCAAAGAACTAAAAATTAATGATTATTTTCGTTTTAAGGTGCTATCTCGCTTATTTCTCGAGATATAGTCAAATAAATCATTAATGATTATTTTCGCTTTAAGTGCTATCTCGCTTATTTCTCGAGATATAGTCAAAAACTAAAATATTAAATGATTCTTTTCGTTTTCAGGCGCTATCTCGCTTATTTCACGAGTTATGGTCAAAAAACTAAAAATTTAATGATTCTCTTTTCGTTTTAAGGCGCTATCTCGCTTATTTCTCGAGATATAGTCAAAAAACTAAAAACTTTAATGATTCTTTTCGTTTTTAAGGCGCTATCTCGCTTATTTCTGAGATATAGTCAAAAAACTAAAACATTAATGATTCTTTTCGTTTTAAGGCGCTATCTCGCTTTATTTCTCGAGATATAGTCAAAAACTAAAATATTAATGATTCTTTTCGTTTTAAGGCGCTATCTCGCTTATTTCTCGAGATATAGTCAAAAAACCAAAAACTTAATGATTCTTCTCGTTTTTAAGGCGCTATCTCGCTTATTTCTCGAGATATAGTCAAAAAACTAAAAAATTAATGATTCTCTTTCGTTTTAAGGCGCTATCTCGCTTATTTTCCTCGAGATATAGTCAAAAAACTAAAACATTTAATGATTCTTTTCGTTTTAAGGCGCTATCTCGCTTATTTCTCGAGTTCATGGTCAAAAAACCAAAAAATTTAATGATTCTGTTCGTTTTAAGGAGCTATCTCGCTTATTTCTCGAGTTATGGTCAAAAAACTAAAAATGTTAATGATTCTTTTCGTTTTAAGGCGCTATCTCGCTTTATTTCACGAGTTATGGTCACAAACAAAAAATTAAATGATTCTTTTCGTTTTTAAGGCGCTATCTCGCCATTCCTCTCGAGATATAGTCAAAAAACTAAAATTTAACGATTCTCTTCGTTTTTTAACGTGCCATCTCGCTTATATCTCGAGATTATAGTCAAAAAACCTAGAAATGTCAATGGATTCTCTTCGTTTTTAAGGCGCTATCTCGCTTATTTCTCGAGATATAGTCAAAAAAACTAAAACATTTAATGATTCTTTTCGTTTTAAGGCGCTATCTCGCTTATTTCTCGAGTTATGGTCAAAAAAACTAAAAAATTTAATGATTCTGTCCGTTTTTAAGGAGCTATCTCGCTTATTCCTCGAGTTATGGTCAAAAAACTAAAATATTAAATGATTCTTTTCGTTTTAAGGCGCTATCTCGCTTATTTCTCGAGATATGGTCAAAAAACTAAAAACCTTAATGATTATTTTCGTTTTAAGGTGCTATCTCGCTTATTTCTCGAGTTATGGTCAAAAAGCTAAAACATTAATGATTCTTTTCGTTTTAAGGTGCTATCTCGCTTATTCCTCGAGATATAGTCAAAAAACTAAAATATTAATGATTCTTTTCATTTTCAGGGCGCTATCTCGCTTATTTCTCGAGTTATGGTCAAAAAACCTTAAAATTTAAGGATTCTTTTCGTTTTAAGGCGCTATCTCGCTTATTTCTCGAGATATAGTCAAAAAACTAAAAAATTTAATGATTCTTTTCGTTTTAAGGCGCTATCTCGCTTATTTCCTCGAGATATAGTCAAAAAACTAAAAATTTAATGATTTTTTTCGTTTTTAGGCGTTACCTCTGCTTATTTCTCGAGATATAATCAAAAAAACTAAAAAATTAATGATTCTTTTCCTTTTAAGCCGCTATCTCGCTTATTTCTCGAGATATAGTCAAAAAACTAAAAATTAAATGATTCTTTGCGTTTTAAGACGCTATCTCGCTTATTTCTCGAGATATAGTCAAAAAACTAAAAACTTAATGATTCTTTTCGTTTTAAGGCGCTATCTCGCTTATTTCTCGAGATATAGTCAAAAACTAAAAAATTAATGATTCTTTTCGTTTTAAGGCGCTATCTCGCTTATTTCTCGATATATGATCAAAAAACTAAAAAATTTAATGATTATTTTTCGTTTTGGGTGCTATATCGCTTATTTCTCGAGTTATGGTCAAAAAACTAAAAATTTAATGATTCTTTTCGTTTTAAAGGCGCTATCTCGCTTATTTCTCGAGTTATGGTCAAAAAACTAAAACATTTAATGCATTCTTTCGTTTTAAGGCGCTATCTCGCTTATTTCTCCCGAGTTATGGTCAAAAAACTAAACATTAATGATTCTTTTTTCGTTTTATAAGGCGCTATCTCGCTTATTTCTCGAGATATGGTCAAAAAACTAAAAATTCTAAGATTCTTCACCTTATCTCGCTTATTTCTGAGATATAGTCAAAACAAAAACATTAATGATTCTTTTCGTTTTAAGGCGCTATCTCGCTTATTTCTCGAGTTATGGTCAAAAAACTAAAAATTTAATGATTCTTTTCGTTTTGAGGGCCTATCCCGCTTATTTCTCGAGATATAGTCAAAAAACTAAAAATTTAATGATTCTTTTCGTTTTAAGGCGCTATCTCGCTTATATCTCGAGATATAGTCAAACAACCAAAAATTAATGATTCTTTTCCTTTTAAGGCGCTATCTCGCTTATTTCTCGAGATATAGTCAAAAAACTAAAAATTTAATGATTCTTTTCGTTTTTAGGGCGCTATCTCGCTTATTTCTCCGAGATATAGTCAAAAAACTAAAATTTAATGATTCTCTTCGTTTTAAGGCGCTATCTCGCTTATTTCTCGAGTTATGGTCAAAAAAACTAAAACATTAATGATTCTCTTCGTTTTTAAAAAAAAAAAGGCGCTATCTCGCTTATTTCTCGAGATATAGTCAAAAAACTAAAACATTAATGATTCTTTTCGTTTTTAAGGCGCTATCTCGCTTATTTCTCGAGTTATGGTCAAAAAACTAAAAAATTTAATGATTCTTTTTCGTTTTAAGGCGCTATCTCGCTTATTTCTCGAGATATAGTCAAAAAACTAAAAATTTAATGATTCTTTTCGTTTTATAAGGCGCTATCTCGCTTATTTCTCGAGATATGGTCAAAAAACTAAAACATTAATGATTCTTTTCGTTTTAAGGCGCTATCTCGCTTATTTCTCGAGTTATGGTCAAAAACTAAAACATTAATGATTATTTTCGTTTTAAGGTGCTATCTCGCTTATTTCTCGAGATATAGTCAAAAAAACTAAAATTTTAATGATTCTTTTCGTTTTAAGGCGCTATCTCGCTTATTTCTCGAGATATAGTCAAAACTAAAAATTTAATGATTTTTTTCGTTTTTAAGGCGCTATCTCGCTTATTTCTCGAGATATAGTCAAAAAACTAAAAAGTTAATGATTCTTTTCGTTTTAAGGCGCTATCTCGCTTATTTCTCGAGATATAGTCAAAAAACTAAAAAATTTAATGATTCTTTTCGTTTTTAAGGCGCTATCTCGCTTATTTCACGAGATATAGTCAAAAAACTAAAATATTAATGATTCTTTTCGTTTTTAAGGCGCTATCTCGCTTATTTCTCGAGATATAGTCAAAAAAACAAAAATTTAATGATTCTTCTCGTTTTAAGGCGCTATCTCGCTTATTTCTCGAGATATAGTCAAAAACTAAAAAAATTAATGATTCTTTTCGTTTTAAGGCGCTATCTCGCTTATTTCTCGAGATATAGTCAAAAAACTAAAACATTAATGATTCTTTTCGTTTTAAGGCGCTATCTCGCTTATTTCTCGAGTTATGGTCAAAAAAACTAAAAAATTAATGATTATTTTCGTTTTAAGGTGCTATCTCGCTTATTTCTCTAGATATAGTCAAAAAACTAAAATGTTAATGATTCTTTTCGTTTTAAGGCGCTATCTCGCTTATTTCACGAGATATAGTCAAAAAACTAAAACATTAATGATTCTTTTCGTTTTAAGGCGCTATCTCGCTTATTTCTCGAGTTATGGTCAAAAAACTAAAAATTTAATGATTCTCTTCGTTTTAAGGCGCTATCTCGCTTATTTCTCGAGATATAGTCAAAACACTAAAACATTAATGATTCTCTTCGTTTTTAAGGCGCTATCTCGCTTATTTCTCGAGATATAGTCAAAAAACTAAAACATTAATGATTCTTTTCGTTTTAAGGCGCTATCTCGCTTATTTCTCGAGTTATGGTCAAAAAAACTAAAAAATTAATGATTATTTTCGTTTTAAGGTGCTATCTCGCTTATTTCTCGAGATATAGTCAAAAAACTAAAATATTAATGATTCTTTTCGTTTTAAGGCGCTATCTCACTTATTTCTCGAGTTATGGTCAAAAAACTAAAACATTAATGATTATTTTCGTTTTTAAGGTGCTATCTCGCTTATTTCTCGAGATATAGTCAAAAATACTAAATCATTAATAATTATTTTCGTTTTAAGGTGCTATCTCGCTTATTTCTCGAGATATAGTCAAAAAACTAAAATATTAATGATTCTTTTCGTTTTCAGGCGCTATCTCGCTTATTTCACGAGATATAGTCAAAAAACTAAATTATTAATGATTCTTTTCGTTTTAGGCGCTATCTCGCTTATTTCTCGAGATATAGTCAAAAACCAAAAATTTAATGATTTTTATCGTTTTTAGGCGCTATCTCTCTTATTTCACGAGATATAGTCAAAAACTAAAATATTAATGATTCTTTTCGTTTTAAGGCGCTATCTCGCTTATTTCTCGAGATATAGTCAAAAAACCAAAAATTAATGATTCTTTTCGTTTTAAGGCGCTATCTCGCTTATTTCTCGAGATATAGTCAAAAAACTAAAAATTTAGTGATTCTTTTCGTTTTAAGGCGCTATCTCGCTTATTTCTCGAGATATAGTCAAAAAACTAATGATTTTTTTTCCTTTAAGGCGCTATCTCGCTTATTTCTCGAGTTATGGTCAAAAAACTAAAAATTAATGATTCTTTTCGTTTTAAGGCGCTATCTCGCTTATTTCTCGAGATATAGTCAAAAAACTAAAAATTAATGATTCTTTTCGTTTTAAGGCGCTATCTCGCTTATTTCTCGAGATATAGTCAAAACACTAAAACATTAATGATTCTCTTCGTTTTAAGGCGCTATCTCGCTTATTTCTCGAGATATAGTCAAAAAACTAAATCATTAATGATTCGTTTCGTTTTAAGGCGCTATCTCGCTTATTTCACGAGATATAGTCAAAAAAACTAAAACATTAATGATTCTTTTCGTTTTAAGGCGCTATCTCGCTTATTTCTCGAGTTATGGTCAAAAAACTAAAAAATTATTGATTCTTTTCGTTTTAAGGCGCTATCTCGCTTATTTCTCGAGATATAGTCAAAAACTAAAACATTAATGATTCTTTTCGTTTTAAGGCGCTATCTCGCTTATTTCTCGAGTTATGGTCAAAAAACTAAAAAATTAATGATTCTCTTCGTTTTAAGGCGCTATCTCGCTTATTTCTCGAGATATAGTCAAAACACTAAAACATTAATGATTCTCTTCGTTTTAAGGCGCTATCTCGCTTATTTCTCGAGATATAGTCAAAAAACTAAAACATTAATGATTCTTTTCGTTTTAAGGCGCTATCTCACTTATTTCTCGAGTTATGGTCAAAAAACTAAAAATTTAATGATTATTTTCGTTTTAAGGTGCTATCTCGCTTATTTCTCGAGATATAGTCAAAAAACTAAAAAATTAATGATTCTTTTCGTTTTAAGGCGCTATCTCACTTATTTCTCGAGTTATGGTCAAAAAACTAAAACATTAATGATTATTTTCGTTTTAAGGTGCTATCTCGCTTATTTCTCGAGATATAGTCAAAATACTAAATCATTAATGATTATTTTCGTTTTAAGGTGCTATCTCGCTTATTTCGCGAGATATAGTCAAAAAACTAAAAAATTAATGATTCTTTTCGTTTTAAGGCGCTATCTCGCTTATTTCTCGAGTTATGGTCAAAAAACTAAAACATTAATGATTCTTTTCGTTTTAAGGCGCTATCTCGCTTATTTCTCGAGTTATGGTCAAAAAACTAAAAATTTAATGATTATTTTCGTTTTAAGGCGCTATCTCGCTTATTTCACGAGATATAGTCAAAAAACTAAAACATTAATGATTCTTTTCGTTTTAAGGCGCTATCTCGCTTATTTCTCGAGATATAGTCAAAAAACTAAAAATTTAATGATTTTTATCGTTTTTAGGCGCTATCTCGCTTATTTCTCGAGTTATGGTCAAAAAACTAAAACATTAATGATTCTTTTCGTTTTAAGGCGCTATCTCGCTTATTTCTCGAGTTATGGTCAAAAAACTAAAAATTTAATGATTCTTTTCGTTTTAAAGCGCTATCTCGCTTATTTCTCGAGTTATAGTCAAAAAACTAAAAAATTAATGATTCTTTTCGTTTTAAAGCGCTATCTCGCTTATTTCTCGAGATATAGTCAAAAAACTAAAAATTTAGTGATTCTTTTCGTTTTAAGGCGCTATATCGCTTATTTCTCGATTTATGGTCAAAAACTAAAACATTAATGATTCTTTTCGTTTTAAGGCGCTATCTCGCTTATTTCTCGAGTTATGGTCAAAAAACTAAAAAATTAATGATTTTTTTCGTTTTAAGGTGCTATCTCGCTTATTTCTCGAGATATAGTCAAAAAACCAAAAATTTATGATTCTTTTCGTTTTAAGGCGCTATCTCGCTTATTTCTCGAGATATAGTCAAAAAACTAAAAATTTAATGATTCTTTTCGTTTTAAGGTGCTATCTCGCTTATTTCTCGAGATATAGTCAAAAAACTAAATCATTAATGATTCGTTTCGTTTTAAGGTGCTATCTCGCTTATTTCTCGAGATATAGTCAAAAAACTAAATCATTAATGATTCTTTTCGTTTTAAGGCGCTATCTCGCTTATTTCACGAGATATAGTCAAAAAACTAAAACATTAATGATTCTTTTCGTTTTAAGGCGCTATCTCGCTTATTTCTCGAGTTATGGTCAAAAAACTAAAAATTTAATGATTCTTTTCGTTTTAAGGCGCTATCTCGCTTATTTCTCGAGATATAGTCAAAAAACCAAAAATTAATGATTCTTTTCGTTTTAAGGCGCTATCTCGCTTATTTCTCGAGATATAGTCAAAAAACTAAAAATTTAATGATTCTTTTCGTTTTAAGGCGCTATCTCGCTTATATCTCGAGATATAGTCAAAAAAATAAAAATTTTAGTGATTTTTATCGTTTTTAGGCGCTATCTCGCTTATTTCACGAGATATAGTCAAAAAACTAAAATATTAATGATTCTTTTCGTTTTAAGGCGCTATCTCGCTTATTTCTCGAGTTATGGTCAAAAAACTTTAAAATTAATGATTCTTTTCGTTTTAAGGCGCTATCTCGCTTATTTCACGAGATATAGTCAAAAAACTAAAAATTAATGATTCTTTTCGTTTTAAGGCGCTATCTCGCTTATTTCTCGAGATATAGTCAAAAAACCAAAAATTAATGATTCTTTTCGTTTTAAGGCGCTATCTCGCTTATTTCACGAGATATAGTCAAAAACTAAAATTTAATGATTCTTTTCGTTTTAAGGCGCTATCTCGCTTGTTTCTCGAGTTATGGTCAAAAACTAAAAATTTATATCGCTTATTGAGTTATATCAAAAACTAAAAATTAATGATTCTTTTCGTTTTAAGCCGCTATCTCGCTTATTTCTCGAGATATAGTCAAAAAACTAAAAAATTAATGATTCTTTTCGTTTTAAGGCGCTATCTCGCTTATTTCTCGAGTTATGGTCAAAAAACTAAAAAATTAATGATTCTTTTCGTTTTAAGGCGCTATCTCGCTTATTTCTCGAGTTATGGTCAAAAAACTAAAAAATTAATGATTCCTTTCGTTTTAAGGCGCTATCTCGCTTATTTCTCGAGATATGGTCAAAAAACTAAAAATTTAATGATTCTTTTCGTTTTTAGGCGCTATCTCGCTTATTTCTCGAGATATAGTCAAAAAACTAAAAAATTAATGATTCTTTTCGTTTTAAGGCGCTATCTCGCTTATTTCTCGAGATATAGTCAAAAAACTAAAAATTAGATGATTTTTATCGTTTTAAGGCGCTATCTCGCTTATTTCACGAGATATAGTCAAAAAACTAAAAATTTAATGATTCTTTTCGTTTTAAGGCGCTATCTTGCTTATTTCTCGAGTTATGGTCAAAAAACTAAAAATTTAATGATTCTTTTCGTTTTTAGGCGCTATCTCGCTTATTTCACGAGATATAGTCAAAAAACTAAAAAATTAATGATTCTTTTCGTTTTTAGGCGCTATCTCGCTTATTTCTCGAGATATAGTCAAAAAACTAAAAATTTTATGATTCTTTTCGTTTTAAGGCGCTATCTCGCTTATTTCACGAGATATAGTCAAAAAACTAAAAAATTAATGATTCTTTTCGTTTTAAGGCGCTATCTCGCTTATTTCTCGAGATATAGTCAAAAAACTAAAAATTTAATGATTCTTTTCGTTTTAAGGCGCTATCTCGCTTATTTCTCGAGATATAGTCAAAAAACCAAAAATTAATGATTCTTATCGTTTTAAGGCGCTATCTCGCTTATTTCACGAGATATAGTCAAAAAACTAAAAAATTAATGATTCTTTTCGTTTTAAGGCGCTATCTCGCTTATTTCTCGAGATATAGTCAAAAAAATAAAAATTTAGTGATTTTTTTCGTTTTTAGGCGCTATCTCGCTTATTTCACGAGATATAGTCAAAAAACTAAAATATTAATGATTCTTTTCGTTTTAAGGCGCTATCTCGCTTATTTCTCGAGTTATGGTCAAAAAACTTTAAAATTAATGATTCTTTTCGTTTTAAGGCGCTATCTCGCTTATTTCTCGAGATATAGTCAAAAAACTAAAAATTTAATGATTCTTTTCGTTTTAAGGCGATATCTCGCTTATTTCTCGAGATATAGTCAAAAAACCAAAAATTAATTATTCTTATCGTTTTAAGGCGCTATCTCGCTTATTTCACGAGATATAGTCAAAAAACTAAAAATTTAGTGATTCTTTTCGTTTTAAGGCGCTATCTCGCTTGTTTCTCGAGTTATGGTCAAAAAACAACAAATTTAATGATTCTTTTCGTTTTTAGCCGCTATCTCGCTTATTTCTCGAGATATAGTCAAAAAACTAAAAATTTAATGATTCTTTTCGTTTTAAGGCGCTATCTCGCTTATTTCTCGAGTTATGGTCAAAAAACTAAAAATTTAATGATTCTTTTCGTTTTAAGGCGCTATCTCGCTTATTTCTCGAGTTATGGTCAAAAAACTAAAAATTTAATGATTCCTTTCGTTTTAAGGCGCTATCTCGATTATTTCTCGAGTTATGGTCAAAAAACTAAAAATTTAATGATTCTTTTCGTTTTAAGCCGCTATCTCGCTTATTTCTCGAGATATAGTCAAAAAACTAAAAATTTAATGATTCTTTTCGTTTTTAAGGCGCTATCTCGCTTATTTCTCGAGATATAGTCAAAAAACTAAAAATTTAATGATTTTTTATCGTTTTTAGGCGCTATCTCGCTTATTTCACGAGATATAGTCAAAAAACTAAAACATTAATGATTCTTTTCGTTTTAAGGCGCTATCTCGCTTATTTCTCGAGATATAGTCAAAAAACTAAAAATTTGATAATTTTTATCGTTTTTAGGCGCTATCTCGCTTATTTCACGAGATATAGTCAAAAAACTAAAAAATTAATGATTCTTATCGTTTTAAGGCGCTATCTCGCTTATTTCTCGAGATATAGTCAAAAAACTAAAAATTTAATGATTTTTATCGTTTTTAGCCGCTATCTCGCTTATTTCTCGAGATATAGTCAAAAAACTAAAAAATTAATGATTCTTTTCGTTTTTAGGCGCTATCTCGCTTATTTCTCGAGTTATGGTCAAAAAACTAAAAATTTAATGATTTTTATCGTTTTTAGGCGCTATCTCGCTTATTTCACGAGATATAGTCAAAAAACTAAAAAATTAATGATTCTTATCGTTTTAAGGCGCTATCTCGCTTATTTCTCGAGATATAGTCAAAAAACTAAAACATTAATGATTCTTTTCGTTTTTAGGCGCTATCTCGCTTATTTCTCGAGATATAGTCAAAAAACTAAAATATTAATGATTCTTTTCGTTTTTAGGCGCTATCTCGCTTATTTCACGAGATATGGTCAAAAAACTAAAAATTAATGATTCTTTTCGTTTTAAGGCGCTATCTCGCTTATTTCTCGAGTTATGGTCAAAAAACTTAAAAATTAATGATTCTTTTCGTTTTAAGGCGCTATCTCGCTTATTTCTCGAGATATAGTCAAAAACCTAAAAATTTATTGATTTTTATCGTTTTTAGGCGCTATCTCGCTTATTTCACGAGTTATGGTAAAAAAAAAACAAAAAAATTAATGATTATTTTCGTTTTAAGGTGCTATCTCGCTTATTTCTCGAGATAAAGTCAAAAAACTAAAATATTAATGATTCTTTTCGTTTTAAGGTGCTATCTCGCTTATTTCTCGAGATATAGTCAAAAAACTAAATCATTAATGATTCTTTTCGTTTTAAGGCGCTATCTCGCTTATTTCACGAGATATAGTCAAAAAACTAAAACATTAATGATTCTTTTCGTTTTAAGGCGCTATCTCGCTTATTTCTCGAGTTATGGTCAAAAACTAAAAAATTATTGATTCTTTTCGTTTTAAGGCGCTATCTCGCTTATTTCTCGAGATATAGTCAAAAAACCAAAAATTAATGATTCTTATCGTTTTAAGGCGCTATCTCGCTTATTTCACGAGATATAGTCAAAAACTAAAATATTAATGATTCTTTTCGTTTTTAGGCGCTATCTCGCTTATATCTCGAGATATAGTCTAAAAACTAAAAATTAAATGATTTTTATCGTTTTTAGGCGCTATCTCGCTTATTTCACGAGATATAGTCAAAAAACTAAAATATTAATGATTCTTTTCGTTTTAAGGCGCTATCTCGCTTATTTCTCGAGTTATGGTCAAAAAACTAAAAAATTAATGATTCTTTTCGTTTTAAGGCGCTATCTCGCTTATTTCTCGAGATATAGTCAAAAAACTAAAATATTAATGATTCTTTTCGTTTTAAGGCGCTATCTCGCTTATTTCTCGAGATATAGTCAAAAAACCAAAAATTAATGATTCTTTTCGTTTTAAGGCGCTATCTCGCTTATTTCACGAGATATAGTCAAAAAACTAAAAATTTAGTGATTCTTTTCGTTTTAAGGCGCTATCTCGCTTGTTTCTCGAGTTATGGTCAAAAAACTAAAAAATTAATGATTCTTTTCGTTTTAAGGCGCTATCTCGCTTATTTCTCGAGATATAGTCAAAAAACCAAAAATTAATGATTCTTTTCGTTTTAAGGCGCTATCTCGCTTATTTCACGAGATATAGTCAAAAAACTAAAATATTAATGATTCTTTTCGTTTTAAGGCGCTATCTCGCTTATATCTCGAGATATAGTCAAAAAACTAAAAATTTAGTGATTTTTATCGTTTTTAGGCGCTATCTCGCTTATTTCACGAGATATAGTCAAAAAACTAAAATATTTATGATTCTTTTCGTTTTAAGGCGCTATCTCGCTTATTTCTCGAGTTATGGTCAAAAAACTAAAAATTTAATGATTCTTTTCGTTTTAAGGCGCTATCTCGCTTATTTCTCGAGATATAGTCAAAAAACTAAAACATTAATGATTCCTTTCGTTTTAAGGCGCTATCTCGCTTATTTCTCGAGTTATGGTCAAAAAACTAAAAATTTAATGATTCTTTTCGTTTTTAGCCGCTATCTCGCTTATTTCTCGAGATATAGTCAAAAAACTAAAAAATTAATGATTCTTTTCGTTTTAAGGCGCTATCTCGCTTATTTCTCGAGATATAGTCAAAATACTAAAACATTAATGATTCTTTTCGTTTTAAGGCGCTATCTCGCTTATTTCTCGAGTTATGGTCAAAAAACTAAAAAATTAATGATTCCTTTCGTTTTAAGGCGCTATCTCGCTTATTTCTCGAGTTATGGTCAAAAAACTAAAAATTTAATGATTCTTTTCGTTTTTAGCCGCTATCTCGCTTATTTCTCGAGATATAGTCAAAAAACTAAAAAATTAATGATTCTTTTCGTTTTAAGGCGCTATCTCGCTTATTTCTCGAGATATAGTCAAAAAACTAAAATTTAATGATTTTTATCGTTTTTAGGCGCTATCTCGCTTATTTCACGAGATATAGTCAAAAAACTAAAAATTTAGGCGCTATCTCGCTTATTTCTCGAGATATAGTCAAAAAACTAAAAATTTAATGATTTTTATCGTTTTTAGCCGCTATCTCGCTTATTTCACGAGATATAGTCAAAAAACTAAAACATTAATGATTCTTTTCGTTTTTAGGCGCTATCTCGCTTATTTCTCGAGATATAGTCAAAAAACTAATAATTTTTATGATTCTTTTCGTTTTTAGGCGCTATCTCGCTTATTTCACGAGATATAGTCAAAAAACTAAAAAATTAATGATTCTTTTCGTTTTAAGGCGCTATCTCGCTTATTTCTCGAGTTATGGTCAAAAAACTTAAAAATTAATGATTCTTTTCGTTTTAAGGCGCTATCTCGCTTATTTCTCGAGATATAGTCAAAAACCTAAAAATTTAATGATTTTTATCGTTTTTAGGCGCTATCTCGCTTATTTCACGAGATATAGTCAAAAAACTAAAACATTAATGATTCTTTTCGTTTTAAGGCGCTATCTCGCTTATTTCTCGAGTTATGGTCAAAAAACTAAAAAATTAATGATTCTTTTCGTTTTAAGGCGCTATCTCGCTTATTTCTCGAGATATAGTCAAAAAACTAATAATTTAATGATTCTTTTCGTTTTTAGGCGCTATCTCGCTTATTTCTCGAGTAATGGTCAAATAACTAAAAATTTAGTGATTCTTTTCGTTTTTAGGCCCTATCTCGCTTATTTCTCGAGATATAGTCATAAAACTAAAAATTTAAGATGATTTTATCGTTTTTAGGCGCCATCTCGCTTATTTCACGAGATATAGTCAAAAACTAATAAATTAATGATTCTTTTCGTTTTTAGGCGCTATCTCGCTTATTTCTCGAGATATAGTCAAAAAACTAAAAATTTTAGGATTTATATCGTTTTTAGGCGCTATCTCGCTTATTTCTCGAGTTATGGTCAAAAAACTAAAAAATTAATGATTCTTTTCGTTTTAAGGCGCTATCTCGCTTATTTCTCGAGATATAGTCAAAAAAAAAAAATTTAGTGATTCTTTTCGTTTTAAGGCGCTATCTCGCTTATTTCTCGAGATACAGTCAAAAAACTAAAAAATTAATGATTCTTTTCGTTTTAAGGCGCTATCTCGCTTATTTCTCGAGATATAGTCAAAAAACTAAAAATTTTAGGATTTATATCGTTTTTAGGCGCTATCTCGCTTATTTCTCGAGTTATGGTCAAAAAACTAAAAAATTAATGATTCTTTTCGTTTTAAGGCGCTATCTCGCTTATTTCTCGAGTTATGGTCAAAAACTAAAATATTAATGAATATTTTCGTTTTAAGGCGCTATCTCGCTTATTTCTCGAGATATAGTCAAAAAACTAAAAATTTAATGATTTTTATCGTTTTTAGGCGCTATCTATATATATATATATATCATCGCTATCTTCCGGTGCAAAAAATCCGGCGTGCGAGTCATCATATAGTACACTGAAGATGTCAATGCGTATCGCGCCTCCTAGGCCACCAACGCATGAAACTCACGCCCATCTCGTGCTGCTAACGAAATTGAGTCATTGCCGTGAGTGCGAGTGTGTTAGTGCACAGCTGGGAATGCAGAACGCAATGCAGCAAGCAGTGCAGCAAGTAGTTGGTATCGTTACTGCTCTAGCGTGATTGCATCGCTATCTTCCGGTGCAAAAAGTGCGCCGTGCGAGTCATCATATAGTACACTGAAGATGTCAATGCGTATCGCGCCGCCTAGGCCACCAACGCATGAAACTCACGCCCATCGTGTGCTGCTAACGAAATTGAGTCATTGCCGTGAGTGCGAGTGTGTTAGTGCACAGCTGGGAATGCAGAACGCAATGCAGCAAGCAGTGCAACAAGCAGTAGGTATCGTTACTGCTCTAGCGTGATTGCATCGCTATCTTCCGGTGCAAAAAGTCCACCGTGCGAGTCATCATATAGTACGCTGAAGATGTCAATGCGTATCGCGCCGCCTAGGCCACCAACGCATGAAACTCACGGCCATCGTGTGCTGCTAACGAAATTGAGTCATTGCCGTGAGTGCGAGTGTGTTAGTGCACAGCTCGGAATGCAGAACGCAATGCAGCAAGCAGTAGGTATCGTTACTGCTCTAGCGTGATTGCATCGCTATCTTCCGGTGCAAAAAGTCCGGCGTGCGAGTCATCATATAGTACTGTAGTATACACATATATTCATATATATTCAAATGTAATAAACAGCAACACTTTGTTGTTGTCTAAACATTAAATCGAGCAACGACACTTTGTCGTTGCATAAACATTAAGCCAAGCACCCAGTGCTGGTAACATGATCGCGTAAGAATGCAACGCGCACAACGATGCCGCGTCAGCGTTCTCACGCTTAGACCATTTACTATACATATGTGTATACTCTCGCTCTCTTTATATTATATACAAAACTATGTACGGCTCTCGCGCTGACTTCTCTGCCGAAGCAGTGGCCAGCTTTAAGTTAGAATTAATATTCAAAATCATTCAATAAAGAACTGTTAAAACAAACGGACGTCGATGTCTTGTGTTTTAAAGTATTTAATCAACTTGAGGACAACAGCATTACAATGTCTTGTGTTTTAAAGTATTTAATCAACTAGGACAACAGCATTACATGGCGACCGTGACATGTGACTTCGAACGGCGAAGTATAAAATAAGAATGTAAACGCGTGCGTCGTATGCAACGATTGTCAGTTCGAAACAAACATTAAAACATAAACTGAATTAAATCGAATCAAAGACTCGTAATGTGTTCGTGCGTGCCTCAAATAAACATACACACATGCAACAACATGTGTCAATCATAGTGAATCAGTCAAATGTTCAAATGACATTTAATCCAAATTGAAATTTTAAATATAAACAACAACTACAAAATAAAAAAACAATTAAATACAAACAAATTGCGTTCGTCAAAATGAAAAGCAAATTAAACTTAAAAATACAAAAATTAATAAATTATTGAGTGCACATACAAACAATGATCAGCAACAACAACGACAACCAAAAACAAAATTAGCCTGTGCGAAGACCAGCACCGGCACCGCCCAGCGCATCCAGGACATCAACACAAAACAAGTGCGAAGGGCATAAGACCGCCAGTTGCGCCAACGTTGGAACACCGTTGATTAACCATCCATGAGCGACGACCTATCGTTCAGCAACGCTGCTCCTATCGAGCAAAGGGATGCACCGACGCTGAAAGAGGCGCTTGAGGTGTGTCCAACCGATGGACCACGGCCACTCACAATAGCTGAGTACAAGGCCAGGAACAACAAGAAGCCCCCAAAGAAGACAAAACGGGGAGGCAGAATCAAACGACTACTGCAACAGAGACGACTGGAGCGGGATATGCTGCAGACGTATGCAGACAAGGAAGAACAACAAAGGTGTCAACAGCGCATAGATGACATCACAGCACAACTTCGCCAAAAGAGCGAAGTAACGCAAAAAGAGCTGCTAAATGCCAAGCTCCACTTTGCCTTTATTTTTAATACCTACCAAAAAACAACTTATAGCACCGCAAGGTGCAAGTTGGAATATCTAACATCTGATAGGCTTTAACTAACACCATATGATTGGTAATTACTGTAAACCAATCATATGTACACTACACTCAAACACTTAATATCACAAAAATGGGAAATTAAATAAAAAAAAAAAAAAAGAATTTCTAACAAATACACAATATTTCCAGAAATCAGAAAAATTCACAGAAATCTTGATCAGGCAGACTTTCATGTCAGTTTTCAATACAGTTAACTTAGACATATTCAGGGAAAATTATCATTTGCCAGAACCAGTCATGGGTCTAGTAGACGTCAAGTCTGTGGACTCGACAGCCAACGTAATTAACAAAGTTGACGTGTCGTCCCCAGATTTGAAGTACATGCTAATCTTGGTTCTTATTATTGTTATACTCATGGTTTTGAACACAGTGTCAAAACTATACAAAAGTCACAGAAGGAATATCAAGAGGAGGTATATGAGCAAAGCAATAAGTAACGCAGCAGAATTAGAAAAAATTTAAATTGTCCCTCATAATTTTCATAATTTTTCAAACATGATAGAAAACAAAATAGATGCTATTTACAATAAATACCCTAATTTTCGTATACAAGCTATACAAATACTTTCCGGATTCCATGAATATATCTCCGTTTATAAGTTCGAAAATGAATTTATGGAAAGATATAATATCTCAATAAGTCCATTATACGGTTGCGATAAGACCGAAAAGGCAAAAGTTTTAGAAACCTTACCTTATGTCCATGTAAAAAGATATGTAGAACAACATCCCATTCTTGGCCCTGCCAACATTTTTATTGTGCGTCTACATAGGTAATAAAACTTCAAAAAAAAAAAAATCATCATGATAGAACTCAAGCTATTAGCTAGATTTATTCCGTTCTTGGTGTTTTTGGTCGATAACGGACCAACCCATCCGAAAATAAAAAGTATCCTTCAGTGGATAATCTCCAACAAGTCCGTTAAATTACACATGTACAATCAAATACAACGTATATTATCATTGCAATATAAAAATTTGCTACGAAAAAACGTTCGCTTACTAAAATCGATAAATGATTTGTTCATAAATCAAATCATCAAAGCAGAACTATTGAGCTCCGAAAGTGACGACTCTGACGTTCAAATAATTGATTAAAAAAAAATAAAAATAAAAAAATAAAACCAAAACTATACCAAATGGCAACATTTTTTTGAAAATTCCAATTAACAAAAAATGTAGAAGGAATAGTTATGAGTTGGCAAGAAATAGAAAACAAAATCGAACTTATAAAACAAAAATTCGACAAGTCATATAAATGTGTCAATAAAAACACAACAATAAGAGTCGAAACGTTGTCGCACCATATTACAGTATTAACGACTGAATATAACACACTTAGCGAATTAGCATCTTCACTAAAGAGCAAGCTAACGAATGCGCACAACGAATGTTGTTTAAAAATATTACGACAATTAGCTCAAAAGTTAGAGACGATAAGTGTTCGTCGTGATTTTAAACTAACTATTAACAAAAACCTTTATTTTCCAATTGAGTTTGACGAAAGTCAACTCCAGGATTTAAACAAGTCCAAGCCAACAATTGACTTTGATGAGTCAGAACAAGAGTGTTCCGATTCAGATAACACCGAAAAAAAAATACAAAAACCAGCCATGACAGACACAGCTATTGCCGATAGGGCATACATGAGAGAAATATCCTCATCAATACCCGAATTTGATGGTAAAAAGTTAAATTTGCAAAGATTCTTAACCTCGTTAAGACTAGTAAATTTAACAAAAGGCACATTTGAGAACATAGCCGTAGAAGTAATCAAGTCAAAAATAATTGGCTCAACCTTCTATAAAGTCTAAAATGAGACAACCATAGATGCAATAATAAAGAAATTGCAAGAATCTATTGTCGGTGAAACATCCGACGTGGTAAAAGCCAAAATGGCTAATGTCTATCAAAAGGGTAAAACTGCCACGCAATTTACCAACGAAATCGATAATCTACGAAGATTACTTGAATCTTCGTATATCGATGAGGGATTGCCAGCAGAACTTGCTGATAAATTCAGCACAAAAGAAGCAATAAATGTCATGATTAAAAACTGCGATCATGGCAAGCTAAAAACAATATTGGAAGCAGGTACATTCCCAACAATGAATGACGCTGTAAGTAAATATATAAATTACGAAAAGAAGAGTCTTTATTAAAGGAGTCTTTAATTGTTTTATTAGAGTGGCCACTTGTGGCTTCGTTTATTAATGAATTCAAACTAAACTTCTAATTACAAATTGATCTTATAAATACGCTAGCCCTGTCATGATAACTGCAGACCTAGCGTTTCCCACGATGTGGCCCCAGCGTCAGTTCCAAGAACTTTCGGTTTCCGTGAGAGTGATATTCGGCTGACGCTGCACGATGACTTGGAACGTTGACCCGTTATGTGTTAACTCGACGCTGCACCATATTTAGGATGTTGACCCGTTATGTGTTAACTCCTCCCTCGCTAAGATTTAGGCCGTCCCCGGACTTCTTAAAGTTGTCGATGGCGACCCGCAGAGAAGCTGATTTTCTGGCTTTTACGTGGCCCCGATGTATTTGCCAAAGAAGGAGGCCGATGATAGCTGCTAGAACTGTAGCCGCGGTGAAGATTGCAGGTGTCGTCAAAAGATCCTTTTCGACGTTGTTAATGTACCGCAGGTTTTCAATGCTCAGTCTACGAAGGTATGGCAGACTGAGAACCTCTTGATGGCCAGTGATATTTACGAGAGCCGAAGACGCTGATCCAGGGAACCGTTGGACTGTGGCCTTCGAGTTCCGGAACAAAGAACCATTTATTTTTACTTCATCTTTAAATGTCAGCATAAACGTGCCGTGGATCGTCTCTTCCATGCCACCGGACATGGTAACTGTAGCCTCTCCGTTGATTATAATGACTCCGTCGTCTACAACTTCTATTGGTTCGAGATAGCTGGGACGAGTGGTGCATAGTGCGGTGGTGCCAGCGTGTAATTGTTGTTCGCATGTTGTGAAGGCTAGTTCTTTGCAGAACGTTGATGTAAGCGTAGCACTGCAGTTTCCAATAGCCAGGATGCTATTATCGCAATCAGCTACGTTGTTATATCCCTCAAAGTTTATTACGGTGCCGTTGTGTGGGACAGGAAACAGAGTGGCCTTTTTACAAACTAATCTAGGTTTGGGAAATCTTATTATGAAATGTAAAAAATTATCGTCTAACAGGACTTTTATATGGGCTACTTCCATTAAATCAGTAATAGTTATATCTGTAGAGTGCTCATGAATTTTTTTAAATCTGCGGAATCAAGAATAGCGGGGTTTACAATTTCAATCTTTGCAAGTGTTACTGACAACATTAATGCCTCGAGTTCTAGAATCAAAATTCTGTCTCTTGCCAGTAGTGTCTCATAGAGATGGCTGGTGTCTATTTGTTTTGTTTTTTCGTTAGCAATTATAACATTTATAGTTTCTGTTAGCTTAATAATCTGATCCTGCATTTTAGTATTTATAACGATTTGTCTGTTAATTGAATCAATTAAATTTTTTTGATTAAATTTCAATTTTCGAAGTCATCGAAATCAGGGGTTCCTGCTACCACTTTAAGAGCAGTACCAAGAATGTTAATACTACGAGCGTGTCTATGGTGTATTTTTACTGTGTCTATAAGTGTTTTTATATGGTCTATGTCTGATTCTAAAATCTTTTCATATGAGACTGGGGGAACTGGTTCGTTAGTGATTTTGTCTCCTCGGCTATTTCCGAGTACATACTGAGATTCGATGAGTGTCTGAAGTATCCGTAGTCTTTCCATATGACAACGTTCCCATCCACTAGCGGAATGTAGTCCGAATTAGTGTAATCGGTAAGTTTAGCAGTAGAGATTGCTACAAAAAGTAGTATGTTTAGGATCCTGAATGAAAACAGAAGAGCAGTAATAAGAAGAAATGAGTGCAAGAAAAATACAAATTTATCTTAGATTGTCTTTATGGACTTCCCTCCCCTTTATTAGAACTGTTGATCCCAAGTCAGCTTCTACTATAGCTTCTTCGAATAAAGGCGTAAGTTTGTTATAATACCGCCACGAGATACTACAAAGCCAAGATACTCAACTTTTTCTTTAAAAAAGTTAGACTTCTCTCGTGATACTCTCATGTTTGCATTATATAACTTCTCTAATACCCATGCAATATGGTCTACGTGACTTTCCATATTCTCTGAAAATATGATAACATCATCTACGTAAACAAAGCATGATTTTCCAATTTGTTCTCGAAGCACGTCATCTATTGCACGCTGAAATATGCTGGGGGCGTTTTTTAAGCCAAAGGGAAGCCTGCAGAATTCATACTTCCCGTTTCCTACAGAAAATGCAGTTTTTCTCTATCTTTTTCTGCAAGAAGTATTTGGTGAAATCCTGATTTTAGATCAAGTGTTGTAAAGTATTTTGCTTTCCCATGATTTGAGAGAATAGCTACGATGTTTGGTATAGGGTATTTGTCATCAATGGTTTTTGAATTTAATTTTCTAAAGTCAATAACAAGGCGTTTCTTTTTATTTCCTTGTTCGTCGACACCTTTCTTATCGACTACCCATACGGGATTATTATATGATGATCTGGATGGTCTGATAATATTGTCTGTAAGCATGCTCCTTGTTTCCTTATTAACAAAATCGGAAACCCCTAATGGGTAAGGATAAAGTTTCGAGTAAATCGGATCATTGTTTTCTGTACGAATTGTAGCTATAATATTTGTGTTATATGGAAGAGCTTCATTGGGGTCAGCAAATACGCCTATTTTTTCTCTTAGCATTTTCTGAAATTTCTTTTCAATTTCATGCGGAACTTGAATGTTTCCTACCTCTGTGAAATTAACGCTTGCGCATTTTTGAAACTGAATCAATTCGGATCCGAAATCTGTTTTTAATATTTTATCTTTAAAATTTAAGGTAGCGTTTACCTTATTTAGTAGGTCAAGACCGATTATACCATCAAAGCTTGACAAACTTGGAAGCAGAAAAATGTAGTTGTAGTATCAAAGAGGTGCATAAGACATTTTTCTTTAACGGGGTTAAAGCCATGGAGTGACTTGACAATAAATGTTTCTTCTACGTTAGTAACATTTTTTAATTCTGGAAGTGGTTTTATATAATTTTTTGATGCGCCTGTATCTAAGAGCAATCTGATCGTTTTACCTGCTATCGTTCGTTCTACAAACGGTAACAGGGAGCTATTTCTAAAAAATTACTTTCTTCGAGCTGGTTTTCATCGTCTACGTTCGCTACTTCAGACTCTGCGGTAGCCTGATATTCTTGGCTTTCCTGATTTCCCTCCTGCGAGAGGTGGTTAACTCTTTGTTGTTTCGGACCCGTGTACCTAGCTGTGCCACTGTTTGCTCTTTTTTGGACCTGATTTTGGTATGGGACTTGGGGCGAACTACTTTGATTTTGATTTTGAGTCGGTTGTCTGAACTGGGATGAACTGTCAACTTCCATTGGTTGGGGTGGTTCTTGTTTAATGTTTTGGTTGTAATATTGTGGGTTTTCCCTGTTGTAAAATGGGCTTTTGCCTTGTTGTGGGTTATTTTTTCCGTTAGTCATGATCTTTGTTTGTTTTTGTTCATTACGAAGAGTTTTTCCTCAACGTTCCTTGCAAAATTATTCGCAAAGTGGAAACGTTCGTGATTGGACTCGACCTCTTGAGCTAGAGCCAAAGCTGATGGCAAATCCCTAGGTCGTGCCGAAAAAAGTATATCACTAAGGCTTTTCTTTGTTCCCGAAATAAAAACTCTCAATGCATCTGCTCTATACTTCTCGTTAATAGAGGCAGCTAGAGTGGAATCATATGTCATGATTGTTTTATTTGTAAGAAGCGTCAATTTCTTCTCGATTTCCTCATAATATTGAATTATGTTCGAATTTCCTTGACGCAGAACAGATAATTCTTGTTCTATAAGGTAAATTGGTCGTTTGTCGGCATACGTAAAATCGAGCCTATTGAAAATTGCCTTAAAGTTCAAAGGTGTATCATAAGAGGATAACACCATATCTGCGGGGCCTTTAATTTTATTTCTTATTATACCCAATGCCTGATAGTGTCTTGAACTTCCAATATGCTTTTCAAAAATTTTATATGCTGAATGGGCGGCTCTCCGCCATGAGACGTATGTCTCAATTTTTCCCTCAAAGTCTGGGACTGATTTTACATGGTCCAATGACTCATCACATTTTATGCTAGGGTCTATTTCTGCATCTTTAAATATTTCCACCTCGGGTACGGACACTGTTGCTTGATTTAGTTTATTTTCCATGTACTTAAGTTTCTCATCGAACCGTTTTGCTTGTGTTTCGAGTGCAGCATTAACCGCATACTCGATTAGAGCTTTCATATCGGACTCGTTAAACGACATTTTAATAAAGAGTTCAGATGGTTTAAGTGTTTTCTCAATGTTTGCTATTAACTCTTCTAACTCAGTGTCGCTCATAAGACTTTTGCTAGTATTATTTTGTTACGGTAATGTATTGCAAAAATGAATTTCTAAACACTTGTTATATAGGTATTATTACAAAATTCTTGATTTGTTTATTTATGTTTATTTTTGTTCTACATAAGCACTCTACTTACATTTTTTATTATATGTAATATTATTCTAGGTGCTGTTGTTGTTTTTTTGCTGCTACTGCTGTCGTTGCTATAGTTGCTGCTTTTCGTCTTTCCTGCTGCTGTTGCCGCTTCTGGTTTGTTGTTACTGCTGTTGTTGTTACAGTTGTTGTTGTTATTTTATTATTTTAGTTGTTTTTCGTCGCTGTTGTTCGTCTTTTTAGTTTTTGTTTTTATTTGTGTAAGTCCATTGATGTCTATCGACTATCTTGTTTTTACACTTTAACTTCACTTTTTGACTTTAACTTTGACTTTTACTTTTATTTTTTTTATTTTTAACTCCTTATTTTCCAGGAGTGAGTTTGAACCACTGGTTGGGCGCCAATTACGAAAAGAAGAGTCTTTATTAAAGGAGTCTTTAATTGTTTTATTAGAGTGGCCACTTGTGGCTTCGTTTATTAATGAATTCAAACTAAACTTCTAATTACAAATTGATCTTATAAATACGCTAGCCCTGTCATGATAACTGCAGACCTAGCGTTTCCCACGATGTGGCCCCAGCGTCAGTTCCAAGAACTTTTGGTTTCCGTGAGAGTGATATTCGGCTGACGCTGCACGATGACTTGGAACGTTGACCCGTTATGTGTTAACTCGACGCTGCACCATATTTAGGGTGTTGACCCGTTATGTGTTAACTTATACATTGCAGTACAGAAATTACAGGATCAACAAATGCAATCCTATTTGCACAAAGAGGACACCCCAATCGAGGTAATTTCCGAGGAAATTATCGAGGTAGAGGCAATTACCAAGGCTATAATAATAATTATGGTAATTATAACAATTACTATAATAATAATAACCGAGGACGCGGAAATTTCCGAGGAAATAACCGCGGCCGTAGCAACGCCAACAGGGGATACCACAACAACAACTATAACAATAATAACAAATACCACAATAATAACAATAATAGACAAGATGGTAACGTACGATACACTCAGAGTAATTCGGAAAACCAACAAGCCCCCTTAAGTACTCCCAACCAATAAATTCAACAGTTCACGTCATCAATCTTAATCTCAACATTTTTATAAATTTACAAAATGAGTATACGAAAACAATGTTGACTTTACTCATAGATACTGGCGCAGATGTCTCAATTTTAAAAGAACAGTCCGACATTTACCAAGAAATAGATAACAATACAACCACAACTATCAGCGGAATTGGAGAAGGTTCAATCCATTCTACTGGACTAACTTTCGTTGAATTAACAACAGGTAAATATATAATTCCACATTATTTTCATTTAGTAGACACAAATTTTCCTATTCCATGTGACGGAATAATCGGTATGGATTTCATAAAGAAATTCAATTGTCAGTTAGACTTCAAAGCAAGCGAAGACTTGTTTATATTAAGACCTCAAAGTTTAAATTTTCCAATAACTATCCCTATAGTTCATACCACTGACAATAATACCACAATCTTACCTTTACGATCCGAAGTTGTCCGACAAATAAAACTAGATACAAAAGATGATCATATTATGATACCGTGTCAAGAAATTGAGAATGGAGTATTTATAGCAAGCTCCATATCCAATTCCAAAAACACATTTGTCCGAATTCTGAATACAACAAATTCAAATAAAGTAATTAACCTAGATAAAGTCAGATTTGAACCACTAACTAGTTACGAGATTTTCAATAAAAATCATCTATCAAGAGATGAAAAAATTATTTCTAAGTTAAGAAAAAATTGTCCGCTACCATATAAAAAATGTTAACCGAACTCTGCGTCAAGTATACAGACATATTCGGACTAGAATCCGAAGCAATAACCACGAATAATTTTTACAAACAAAAATTAAGATTGAAAGACAATGAACCAACATATATCAAAAATTTTAGAATTCCTCAAAGTCAACAGACAGAAATAGCCAAGCAAGTCGAAAAGTTAATAAAAGACAATATTGTAGAACCTTCTGTATCAGAATACAACAGCCCCCTGCTCTTAGTACCAAAAAAATCATTACCTGATTCAAATGATAAAAGATGGCGTTTAGTAATTGATTACCGCCAAATAAATAAGAAACTGTTAGCTGACAAATTTCCACTTCCAAGAATAGATGATATTCTTGATCAACTAGGCCGAGCACAATTTTTCTCGTGTTTAGATCTAATGTGAAGAAAATTCAAGAAATATAACGTCTTTTTCAACGAGCAATGGCTCTTATCGCTTCACGCGATTACCTTATGGTTTAAAAATAGCGCCTAATTCTTTTCAAAGAATGATGACAATTGCATTTTCTGGTCTTGAACCATCACAGGCATTCCTTTACATGGATGACCTAATTGTCATCGGTTGTTCCGAACAACATATGATTAAAAACCTTAAAAACGTTTTTGACTTATGCAGAAAGAACAATCTAAAATTGCACCCAGACAAGTGCACATTTTCGTGCATGAAGTGACCTTCCTAGGTCATAAGTGTACTGACAAAGGTATTCTCCCAGATGACAAAAAGTATGATGTCATTGAAAAATACCCAGTCCCTACGGACGCAGACAGCGCTAGAAGATTTGTTGCATTTTGTAACTATTATAGACGTTTTATTAAAAATTTTGCAGAATATTCACGTCACATAACCAATTTATGTAAAAAGGATGTCAAATTTGACTGGACACCTAGTTGTCAAAATGCCTTTGAATATTTGAAAAAAAATTAATGAGTCCTACATTATTACAATACCCAGATTTTAGCAAAGAATTTTGCATAATCACAGATGCAAGCAAAGAAGCTTGTGGAGCAGTATTAACCCAAAATTATAATGGTATTCAATTACCTGTAGCATATGCATCTCGCAGTTTCACTAAAGGTGAAAGTAATAAATCAACAACAGAGCAAGAATTATCAGCAATTCATTGGGCAATTAATCACTTCAGACCATATATATATGGTAGACACTTCACTGTCAAAACAGATCATAGACCCCTTACATATTTATTTTCAATGGTAAACCCAAACTCGAAATTAACTAGAATGCGACTTGACTTGGAGGAATACGAATTTACGGTGAAATATCTTAAGGGTAAGGATAATTTTGTAGCCGATGCGTTATAAAGAATAACCATTAAAGAGCTAAAAGACATGACGAATCAAATATTAAAAGTCACTACTAGACAAGACAAAAGACAGAAAATTTCCTGCGCAGGAAATGAAAAAGATATAGAAAAAGAGAATTTGAAAAATAAATCTCTAAATAAAGCTTCAAAGCCCAACGTATATGAAGTCATAACAAATGACGATGTACGAAAAGTAGTGACCTTGCAATCGAAAGATATGCTGTGTTGCTTTAAGCATGGTAAACAAATCATTGCAAGAATAGATGTTAGCGATCTGTATGCAAATGGAGTTATTGATTTAGGTCAATTTTTCCAACGGCTTGAAAGCAGAGCCGGTGTACATGATATACGCGAACTAAAAATGGCACCGAATGACATAATCTTTGGACAAGTTTCAATAGAATTATTCAAGAAAATGGGCAATAATGTATTAAAATTATTAAGAGTAGCGCTACTCAAGCCGGTGACCAATATATCAAATGATATAGAAAAAGAAGCTATACTGTCTAAATTTCATGATGATCCAATGCAAGGAGGTCATACTGGCATATCAAAAACTTTAGCTAAAGTACAAAGACATTACAAATGGAAAAATATGCGAAAAGACATAATAGAATACATACGTAAATGTCAAAAATGCCAAATGTCTAAAACGACATTATACACAAAGACCCCTTTAACACTGACAGAGACACCAATATATGCTTTCGACAGGGTAATTGTTGACACTATTGGTCCATTACCAAGATCCGAACATGGTAACGAATATGCAATAACGCTTATTTGCGATTTAACAAAATATCTCGTTGCCATTCCGATCTTAAACAAAAATGCAAGTACTGTCGCTAAAGCTATATTTGAATCTTTTATATTGCAGTTTGGTCCAATAAAGACGTTCATTACGGACATGGGAACTGAATATAAAAATTCGATTATTAATGAATTGTGCAAAAATTTGAAAATAGACAATATAACGTCTACAGCACACCACCACCAGACAGTTGGAACAGTAGAAAGAAGTCATAGAACTTTTAACGAATATATTCGCTCATACATTTCAGTTGATAAAACCGACTGGGATGTGTGGCTAAAATATTTTGTGTACTGTTTCAACACGACCCCATCTATGGCACACAACTATTGTCCATACGAATTAGTTTATAACAAACAAAATAATTTACCCGAATATTTTAATACAGTAGACATTATAAAACCTCTATATAACATAGAAAACTATGCTAAAGAAAGTAAATTTAGATTAGAACAGGCATATAAACGAGCTAGAATAATGCTAGAAAAACATAAGGCTAGGAATAAAGAATATTATGATAGAAATATAATTAATTTCGAATTAAAAATAGGAGATACAGTTTTACTAAAAATGAAACTGGCCATAAGCTAGACTCAGTATATTTAGGACCATTTAGCGTAGAAAAATAGAAGATAAAGATAATATAATTATAAAAGGTAAACACAATAAAAAACAAAAGTTCATAAGAATAGGTTAAAAC
>JAEIGR010000227.1:0-50748 GCA_018904305.1 Scaptomyza montana | reverse complement strand
ATATAAGCTTTGGGATATAAGTTCTCCTATACCATGAGCAGAACAAGTTTGCTTCAAATTATCGATAACTATTCTGGTTTCCGATATACACATGGAGTCGATAACAAAAAAATATCGAATTTGGAAAATTTAAAAATGAGGGTTGAAAGAATGAGTAACAATAGATCTTTTCTGAAAATTTCGTCCAAATCGGTTAAGAAACACCGGAGATATCGAATTTAATCGATTGAAGTTAAGTCAGTATACCAAAGTCTTATATAAATTTAATTTATTTTTTGCAACTGGGTTAAGGGTATCTACTAGTCGGGCTGTCCCAACTAGAGCCTTCTTACTTGTTTTCATGCTGAAGCAAGCAAAAGTTTCCCAGTTAGTAACGACATGGGTTACAATTAGGGTATTCAGTAGCTATGCTATGTGCGTAAAGTGTTATATATAATACAGTGTAGCTAGTGAGTGCACTTTTTACGTTTCTTTGTCGTATTTCTGCTAAGTCAGCTGTTTGCCAGTTCGATGACAATACAATCGAAAGTTAATTAAATTGAGCAATTGATAAGCTGAAAAAGTTGTTGTTTTCATAAATAATAATTGAAAAACTTTCTTTATTATTCAGAAAATAAATGTTTTTTTTATTTATATCAACACTTAAGCATTCTTATATTTTACTTCTAGCTCTAATTTTTGCATTCTATCCTCTTTTCCCAGCTGCAAATTTTTGAATTGAAAATCATTTCGTATATTTTCCCTTTCCACTGTTAAAAACATCAGTTTAGTCTTTTAAATTAATAAATCATAAAATTTACTTAATTTTACAACCAAAACTCGCCTAGTGTGACCTAATTTCACTAATTCTATAATCTCGAAAAGCAGCTGTTTTTATAAATAGTCTGGCAACCACTCAATAACACATATAGTACAATAGTAGCAAACATACCCAGGGCATGTTTGCTGTGTTAAAATGCTTTTGTGTGTTTGTTGTAAAAGCTTTCATATAACACTTTAGCACTTTACGCACATAGCATAGCTACTGAATACCCTAAATATGTTGGCGTATGGTGCCATGGAAGCCTTGCCTACCATATAAAGGTAGGAAATAGATCTAAAAAGGCAGGCTCCATCACCAAATATGCCGAACAACTGAAAGCGGCACCAAAACACCACTTATGTATATCTAAAGTTTCAATAGACATCTTTTAATTTGGCTGTGAGACAATTGACTTCACTGTAAAACGATTGTTACAACGTTACAGTGTCAATAGGTAAGTATAAAATTCAATAAAATTGAATATGCCAACTCATGGTTGAATTATACATGGTTAGGTCATGAGCAACAGAAGGAGCCTGTTGATAAGACCACGCGAGTGCAAGAGAGATAGCATAATTGCTCTCTCGATATTGCTTTATCGTCTTGTTTTTGTGAGCAAAAAAGAGATAGAACGATGTGTGATTTTGTTTACATTTTTCAAAACAACACCACGACTGAAAACAGCTGCTTTTCGACTAAAAACAGGCTCCTAAAAATTGAGCTCTCTCTCTCTCTCTCGACCTAACCATGTATAATTCAACCATGTGCCAACTTATATTATTTTTAATAGAATATTCAGACTGCTTAGTTTAATTTGATTTTTAAATGCACTTAAGCAGCGTCTATATAACTATTATATAATATGCAAAATAGAAGACAACTATATATAATGTTGCTTCAATTATTAAGTCTAAAATCGACGTATTATTTTTGTTTAAAAAAAACAACAAAACAAATTAACAACTTAATTTAAAGTTAGTATTATAAATAAATAAATACTTCAAAATAAGTCAAGAATTGACTTCACTGAACAACGTTACAGCGTCTGTACAAAGTATAGAGTTCAATAAAATTGAATATGCCAACTTATATTATTTTTAAAAGAATATTCAGACTGCTTAGTTTTATTTGATTTTTAAATGCACTTAAGAAGCGTCTATATAACTATTATATAATATGCAAAATAGAAGACAACTATATATAATGTTGCTTCAATTATTAAGTCTAAAATCGACTTATTATTTTTGTTTAAAAAAAAAACAACAAAACAAATTAACAACTTAATTTAAAGTTAGTATTATAAATAAATAAATACTTCAAAATAAGTCAAGAATTGACTTCACTGAACAACGTTACAGCGTCTGTACAAAGTATAGAGTTCAATAAAATTGAATATGCCAACTTATATTATTTTTAAAAGAATATTCAGACTGCTTAGTTTTATTTGATTTTTAAATGCACTTAAGAAGCGTCTATATAACTATTATATAATATGCAAAATAGAAGACAACTATATATATGTTGCTTCAATTATTAAGTCTAAAATCGACTTATTTTTCTTGTGTTTAAAAAAACCACAAAAGAAATGAAAATACGTTGATCGTTAATGTTTTAAATTAAATATTTTTATAACTTATCATTAAAATACGTATTTTATATGAATTGTATATAAATAATACGAAAATCAGAAAAATAAATAACTCACTGATCCAAAAAGTAACTTTCGATGTTATCCTTTAATACAAACTATATTTAAAAATGAACTGAAACGAAACGTAACTTTCTATCTTCAAAATAAATATAAACTAAAATGCATAACCAATTCCCTAACCATTGTATGTAAAAACATAAAGTGGGAAAGAGTATTACAGTTATTCCTCTACACAACACACACCGAGATCTTACATACAACGCTTGTACTTAAGAGCTAGGTGTAGGTGGTACAAATTAGGCAATGTCATTCCCTTAAATGCAAACTCTTAGTTATGCTTAACTTAGCTTAGAGAGTGCGGAGGAGGAAGGGATATTAGGATTTATGTTTGACATGCAGAGCGTGCGCACAAAGAGCATTTAAAAACAAACAGCTGATAGAGAACTGACAAAGTAACGGAGTCACGAATTTTTTTTTTTTCGCAAAGTGTGCGAAGTGCGAGACAAAGATTAGTTGTACCGCACTTTGCATTGCATTCGCTTGCTGCCGTTTATGATGCTTTTGCTCCTGCTGTTGCTTCGGCTGCTTAGTAAAAAGGGGTGGTATAGACTTAATTGACTTATTAATTAATAAATGCAATATATAAAAATGTATTATTCATAATACATATTACCTTTCTTATTGGCATTAAATAATTGATAAAAACAATCTGTATAAAAATAAAATTATTTTGTTAATTAAATACCGAAAACAAATTGTTAGCAATGGCTGTTTATGAAATTTTAAAACATAGGGTATTAAAATTTTGTGCTTTGTATTTCGAAGCAAAAGTGTTTAGCTTGTATTTTCTTTGCACTTGCCTATTCTCGATGTGTACACAGAACGCTATTGCTTGGCGAATGACCATTTGATCTACAGACCAGAGGGTATATTGCTTTTGTGCAAATGTATGTAACAGGTAGATGGAAGTATTTCTGACCCAATTATATGTATGTATATATTATATGTATATGCGGGACGTTCAGTCAATCAATTTTGTAAGATTTTATTTGCAATGCATGCTACTGCTGCTGATGTAGATTACATTTTCTTAAGTTTCTATTTGTTAGTGTGTTTGTTTTTGCACGGTATATATTTGGTGAACATTTTTTTGCTTTCATTTAGCTTGCTTCAGAAGTCAACAATGTATGCATGCATTTACAATGTATGCGCGCGCTCTGCAAGTCTAACAAAGAGCGTAGTAACGCTACCTTCTTCGCACGCACTGAATTAACGCAAAACATATCTAAGAGGCTGCAGCTAAGTGAATTGCATATTGCCTTTAGCTTTAATTTAGTGTGTGCGGAGGAGTTAGGGTTATTAAACTTTATGATTGCATGCAAAGCGCGCACATAAAATAGAGAGTGAACGTAAATGAGCAACATCAAAGGAACATGATCGGAGCAAGATTTGTAATTACCTGATTATCTTAAGAGCAACACGCGCACTTATGTCAACGCCCTATGCTTGTTCGCAATTGCATATCAATAACATATTAATAATGTTAGTTGGTTTTGTCTAAGTTATATAAGCAGCAAGTAGGCAAATCCACCCCCATAAAATATTCTGGTGTGGGTAATTTTTCTAGACGCACCAAGTTTTGTTTTGTTGTTTTTGTTTTTTTTAAATCAATCACACCAACAAAAAGTAGCAGTGCGGGCCCAACAACAACAACAACAAACGCTTCTTGCAAGTATACGAACCTTTTTTTATGACACTTTGCTTGCGGGACTCAAAGGCGTCATTGCCTATTGTTTTGTTTTTTGTATTCTCGCTCGCGATCGAGCTCTCAGCTTGTGCGGACAATCGGGCGACAGTAGTGGAATGGGTAATTGTTGTAATTATTTTATTATCTTAAGAGCAAAACGCGCACTTATGTCAACGCCCTATGCTTGTTCGCAATTGCATATCAATAACATATTAATAATGTTAGTTAGTTTTGTCTAAGTTATATAAGCAGCAAGTAGGCAAATCCACCCCCATAAAATATTCTGGTGTGGGTAATTTTTCTAGACGCACCAAGTTTTGTTTTGTTGTTTTTGTTTTTTTTAAATCAATCACACCAACAAAAAGTAGCAGTGCGGGCCCAACAACAACAACAACAACAAACGCTTCTTGCAAGTGTACGAACCTTTTTTTATGACACTTTGCTTGCGGGACTCAACGGCGTCATTGCCCATTGTTTTGTTTTTTGTATTCTCGCTCGCGATCGAGCTCTCAGCTTGTCCGACAATCTGGCGACAGTAGTGGAATGGGTAATTGTTGTAATTGTAATTTGATTTTTAAAATGGGTAAAAAGTGCTCCAAATCGTATGGGAGGTACTTGAAGGAGTTGTCCAAATAAAAATTCCTTTCTTAGTGCTCACTTTCAACCTGTCATAAAATATTGTGTGAAAATTTCACCCTTCGTAGCTCTTTTTTTTTTGGCGTTTTAAAAATCACCAATAACAAATAAGAAAAACTTTTTAAAAAAAAAAAAAAAAAAAAAAAAAAAAAAAAATAATATAAAAATATTTTAATATTATAATATTTTAATTTTTTCACAACTTTCAGTAAAATAAATTTAAAAAAAAAAAAAAAAAAAAAAAAATAAAACTATCTTCTTTTACATACACAAACACATTTTTACATATACTTATATTTTAATATTAAAAAAGACACAAAAAAAAAAAAATTTTTTTTCAAACATATTGAAATGGTTAAAGAGAAACACTTCCACTGTCTTTTAAAGGCACTTTATTGAATGTCTTTATTGAAGTTGAAATATATTCTTAGCTTATGGTTTACATTTATAAACTTATGCTGTTATCAGTTAACAGCTACAAAGAGAGGGAGAGCGATTGTACTCATACGTTTGGCTAAAGTGCAAGCGCGGCGTTTCCCGTAGGGCAACGGTCTCACGCTTGCGTGGCCTTCTAAAGAGGCTTCATATTACTTACACGCGCAGACCATATGTATGTATGTGCTTTGGTATGCGCATACATATATATGTTTATGCTGAGCGTGTTTAGGTTAATTTATACTTGCAACAAAGTGTTACAAGTTACGTTTAATATATATTTGAAATAACATATATGAATACACTACACCTCCCTTTTTAAAAAAATAACGTAATATTATGAATATGTAGTTATTTATGGTATACATGATTGTAATTATTAGAAATATAAAAATTATAAAAGATATAAAAGTAAAAGGTAAAAGTATTTCTTTAAATGGTTGTTGTTTTTTTTTTTTTATTTTGTTTTTTTTTTTGAAATATATTTTAATTTATTTTTTATATATATATTTTATTTATTTATTTATTTTTTTTTTAAGATTAATGTTATCCTCCTTGTTATTACAATTTTCGTTTTGTTTTTGAAATATATTTTAATTTATTTTTTTTTATATATATCATTTTATTTTTTTTATTTATTTATTTTTTTTTTTGATTATGTTGTTATCTCTTTCTCCTATGGTTTTTTTTCTTTGGTGTTGTGTAGAAGACGTACTGTCAATCTTTGCACGAGTAAGTCAGTGTAGAATTTGTATTTTCAGTTTCTATGTCCGTGATGAACGTCTTCATTGGACTGAACTAGAATATAAAGAATTCCTTAAGTTGGAATATTACTTATTAATTGTAGACATTATTGCTTCTTGTACTTTTATTTATTTGGGTCACCGGCTTGAGTAGCTACTCTTTTATACATTATTGCCCATATATTTGAAATTATCTATTGAAATTGATTCAATGATATTTCTGCTCGGTGCCACTTGAGTTTGCTGATTGTAAGTATACCGGCCCCCTTTTCGAGCCTTTGGAAAAATTGACCTAAGTCGATAACTCCATTAGTATACAAATCGCTAACTTCAATTCTTGCTATAACTTTATTTCCTTGTTTTAATAAACAATTTGGATTTTGTTATACACAAGGTCACTACTTTTCTTATTCCGTCATTTGTGATGACGTTGGGCTTAGAAGCTTTTCGAGATTTTGCCTAAGCAAAGATTCTTGTTATATTCATGCGCATGATTATTTTGTCTACTGTGGTGCCTGGTAGCGACTTCAGGACTTTATTTCGTAAGTCTTTTGATTTGGATATAATTAGGATAACAATATCATAGAATGGTCATCTGCCACAAAATTTTGTTTTCTACTTGATGTGCCTGGAGAGGCTTTATTTGGGACAAATAATAAATGTTTTATTGCAATCAATTATTTTATTTAATACAATTTTATTTGTCGAACTGGACATTTCATTGTGTAAAGTGAATAGAAAACACGGAAGGTGTTTGTCGGGAGATTAACTTTATTGTAAGTTTTTACTAAAGCACCTATCTTTTGGCTCGAAAACTATTTTGCAAATTTACTTCGGGTTTCAAGTGTCATAGTCGGTACTTAATGTGAGTATGTCAGTTATGTTTTTAAAGAATGGTCAGAATCCATTACTTGGACGTTACACGCTTCTTTTTGCGCTTACACCTCAAGCTACGCATTCTCTTTTTATGCCATTTTTGTTTGAAAACGGTCAGATAATGTATATATGTATTATGATTCCGCATATTTTGTATTAATTTTTTTTTTTTTTTTTTTTTAATAAGTATAGGTATTTATTTTTTGAAAGGTTAAATTAGTCATTATATAATAAAAAATAAATTTATTTTATTTTTTTTTTTTTTTTTTTTTTATGTACTTCCTTTTTTTTTTTTTTTTTTAAATGCGTTGTTCATATTTTCATTTTATTTAATTTATTTATATCTGGCGTAACTAGCGCAATGCGCAAGATTGGTACTTGTGGTAATAATTTTTTTGTAATCTGTGTATAAGTTGTGTATTTTAATTTTAAGAATATCGGCATCTAAGATGCACGATCCTTATACACCTCATGGATGGCGTAAAGTTCCTATCATATATTTTTTTTCAATATTTTCATATATATATGTATATATAAACTTAAATTATTTTAATTTCTAAACTTTTATTACATATTTAAATATTTATAAATCAAATAATGATGCCTAGTTCGATCTTTACAATGATCTCCTCCCTAATGGGTCGCATAGCTTTACGGGCTATGCTTCTAATCGGGCGGAAATGGTTCCGCGCGATTTTACAATTTTATAAAACAAATTTAATTATAATATACATATATGCTGCTTCCGATGATTTCTGCTGCCGTTGATCGTTTGCATCAGCTGGGCGTCGCCGGATATGGCACGCTGATGCTCCCTCGATTGATCAAAAGACGGTTTGCCTTTCGCTCTGTATTCCAACGTTGGTGCAAAAGGCGATCCTATGCCTTCCGCACTTTCTCTTGTCTGCTACTGATTATGCATCAGCTAGTCGTCAAGCTGATGCTTTCTCGATGGCGCAGATGGCGGTCCTATGCCTTCTGCGCTTTATTTTTCTTCGTTGTGCATGTATATTGGCAATGTGGCATGTATATTCCAATGGTCCCGCGCAGTCCTGAGGGCACATCTTCTTCCTTTTTGGTAGATCTTTAATTGGACGATATTCTTTAATAGCTGTTTTATTTATATTTTTAATGTGAGCTGAGTGAGATGTATAGTTTGGGGTTCTTGAAATTGACTTTAAATAGTCAAGTTCAGCTTGCAATTTTGCAGCTGTTTCCCACGCGGGTGGCGGAGTTTTTGTAAATAATAGCCACTTTATGTGTGCTATCCTTTTTGTTATTTTATTTTTTACTCCACCGCGTTTTCCCATATCTATACACTCTACTCACTAAGATTGTTTGTTGGTTTTTGGTTTCCCTCGACGATCCATTGATGCTGTTGTTGTTGTCATCTATTTATGGTTGTTTATTTGTTGTTGATGTTGTTTTGTTGTTGAGCTGAACACATAAAATTCTTGTTGCACAGTTGTAGTTTTATCTGTTTATTGTTGTTGCGCCATTTATTGTTTTTTGTACATAGTTCTTTAGCTTCACTCAGTTAGTAGTTTTTGGTATTTTCCACACTTTTCACTGTTTTATAATTTCATTGCAAGTTTGTATTTAATTGTTTTAGTACTTTACTGTACTTGTTCTGCGATACGGATCGCTGTCACGGTCGCCATGAAATGGTTAAAGAGAAACACTTCGACTGTCTTTTTGAAAGGCACTTTATTGAATGTCTTTATTGAAGTTGAAATATATTCTTAGCTTATGGTTTACATTTATAAACTTATGCTGTTATCAGTTAACAGCTACAAAGAGAGGGAGAGCGATTGTACTCATACGTTTGGCTAAAGTGCAAGCGCGGCGTTTCCCGTAGGGCAACGGTCTCACGCTTGCGTGGCCTTCTAAAGAGGCTTCGTATTACTTACACGCGCAGACCATATGTATGTATGTGCTTTGGTATGCGCATACATATATATGTTTATGCTGAGCGTGTTTAGGTTAATTTATACTTGCAACAAAGTGTTACAAGTTACGTTTTATATATATTTGAAATAACATATATGAATACACTACAAAACACACTTGTGCTAAAAAGTTAACGTTCCAATTTGCCTTTGTTTTCATTTGCACTAATATTTGTAACTAATATTTAATAGTCAAGTAACGTAACGCATATCATTTTAAAACGATTAAGTATATAAAGTAATCCATATGCATGATCATATTTATTTAATATTTATATATTTATCAATTATTCTCATAATCTGTTATTATTTATTTTAGCTGCTCTAAGCAATTGCTGTTTTTGCTCTACTTATTATTTTTGGTTAGCGTCATGTTAGGTCGTTTTTTATTTGTGTTAAGAATATAATTATGTCTGCTTAACCCTCTAACTGGTAAGACCGTCTCCAGACGGTCATATTTTCTGTTTGTTTTTCTTTGTTCTGTCAAAATTTATGAAAAAAGTATGAATGGGAATACCTCATAAACATAGTATTTTATCATATGTAAAAATTTTGGTTGAGTTAATTTATCATTTGCACTTGTAGTTGACATTTGATTGACACAAAGCATTGTAAACAAGCGTCAAAAGTGAACACGACAAAAACAAATTTTGTAGTGCGAAAAAAATAAAGTCAACGATTTTCAAAGTGTCTAAATATTTGCAGGTGTGTTCATATAACTGTGTTTTAGAGAAATGCACTTTAAACTTTTAAAACAAATTTAAAATTATGTGTTTTATAAGCAAAAACATAATGACCGTCTCAAGGCGGTCATGCCGGTTTAAGGCAACATAAGTATATGAAATTGCTCAACATAGCTGTACTATTTATACAGTGTACCCACATACCTAACGGTAAATTATTGGTGATTGCGAGCAATTCTACACTCATTTATTATTATTCGAGAACATATTGCAGCAGGTTTAGTTGCGTACAATACAAGAAGAACACCTGGCCGTCAAAGAAGCAATACACCGCAACAACAACCCATATTTATTGTTGGAAAAAATGCCAAACATCCCGTTGCTGATGTTCGTTTTTATGGGATTAACCACTTTCCTGTTTGGCTAGATAGAAAAAGTGGTAAAAAAAAAGGTGCAAACATTGCAAGTCCTCTGACACACAATGCTTTTGCCAGAAATGCGAATTAAATTTATGCTGTACTCAATCAAAAAATTGTTTTTTAGATTATCATAAACCATAAATGTAAAAAAACAACCGATTTATCAATAAAAACTTGAACGTATTATTATTATTATGAAATTTAGATCACAATATGTAATAATTTAACTAAATAAAAAGTTTAGAGTATAAAAAATAAATAAAAATTTTAACGTATACAAATATTTATGTTGACTCTAACCGGCATGACCGTCTTGAGGCGGTCATTTTTATTTTTTACCTGTGCGCAACCTGACGCAACTAATCACATATCTGACTTCAAATTTGAGTTTAGGTGGACCAAATCACCCAAAAAAATAAATATGGATGTTTTTGCTTCACTATTAGAGTTTTGCCAGTTAGAGGGTTAAATTATCTTTGTTTTACTGGAACCATGTCTAACTTGAACGAGATGCGCTAGCTGCCATAGGCGCTTTTAGGGATCCTGAATCGATATATAGAGTTGGCTATTATCAGGATCATGGTAGGGTGGGCGTATGCACTTCAACACCTTGTGCCTTTGCATCAACAGCCTTTGCCATAGTCTACATTGAGTATAGAAGTTTTTGTTTTCAGCCGCCCATAAAAACCCACACAGTTTTACGTGCTTCCCTCCCAATCCCTCCTGTCCCACTTCCCCCCTTTTCCCCTATACTGGTAAAATAGTACGCGAATTTAATTATAATCAGATTACGACTGGAGCAACGTAGCACATGGTTCATTCTTTTGATACCCTCGACTTAGCCGACGAGTCACAGCCGTTGATGCCAGCGCGTACTCCGTTGTCCGCAACAATACCATCCGCTCATCAATACTTGTACGTTAATCATTACAGTACCTATTTATTATTTTGATTATTATTTGGCGCCCAACGTGGGGCCGAATTAGGTTGACTTCATGTACAAAGTTATTAGTACGAAGTTACTGGATTACTGGCCTTGATTAAGTTTTAAATCTCAAAGAAAGTCGACAACACCTAGAGACTTTATTTTCCTTCTATTCCGAATTCCCTTGTCCTTGGCTATAAGCGTAAAAGCAAGCTTTAGCTAAAAGGCTTGTGTGAGGCATTCTGGATAAATAGTAACTTCAAAATAGTTTTATTGCCGTGTTCTAATTACACATAAGTGTCATCTTTTTCCTAATTGCTATAAAGTTTTGTGTCTTAGTTAAGCAGGATAAGGCAAGTGGACCAGATCTACTTCCGGCCGCTAATTGAAGCATGTAGTTTTGTAGTACCCTATCTCGCACAGTAAAATTGTTTTATTTATACGATAATTGGTCAAAAAACAAATGCTGCGGATTACCACCGATCACACATAGTTGGCATGCGCTACTATGCTATGTGAGATATTGGATAAGTAACTGTAAACAAGTGTTAAGTTGTTGATTAGTTTCGTAGGTTCACCCTCTTGATTATGCGGGTTAAATCAGCAGGCCACTTCATTGTTTTGACTGGGTGTTGTTTTGAAAGCTAGGTCAAGAGTAAAGGTTAGTAGCTTACCGCGATCAAGTATAGTTGGCATGCGCTATTATGCTGTACTTGACCTACATCGGTAGCTGCCTTCAAGTAATTTTGTAGTTTCAGAATATTATTTTTTTGTTTCCTTAACTAGGATATCTATATTTGAAATTCCGTTATATGTAAGAAATGGTAATTGGTTAGTTAGCTGATACTCAGGATGGTTTGGCATGGTATCCAATACAATTTCATAAGTTGTTCTTTTCGTTAATTTTTGTTTGTCTATTAGTTATTTACCTCGTATAATATTCGATAAAATATGAGTGTTCTTTAAAAATTTAAATATTAGTTAAATTTAAAATTATATAATATATTATAATTGGTAACTGCTTTGCAAGATAGGTTAGCGTGTAGGATAAATATTTCTACTAGGCATGCTTTCAAATAATTCCGCCTTTGTTAATACCCCCGATACAATCTGTTGTGTTTGCACTAAAGAAGTCGAGCTTCCAGCTCAGTTATTCACAACACGGTGTAATCATTATTTTCACCACGCGTGTTTTGTAAGTCAAACAAACAACAGAAAAGTTTGTCCAGTTTGTCGTACTTCACTTCGTTGTTCATCCACTAATCTGTTGGAAGAACTAAAAGCAGCTCAGTTATGCAAGCACAACATGCCATCGACAAGTATAACTACCAGAGCACAGTCACAAACGACTGCTGCAAGCTCACCAATAAGCCTGAATCTTGAAACGTCTGCAAATCAGATGAACCCTACCAACAGTTCATCCGAGTTACAGTCGAACATAAGTCCGACTATGCGTCAGCCGCAATCCGTACAACCAGAAACTGGGGAAGCTAGGGTCGATCAGAACCGAGTAGTTCAGCCCGAAAGTCAACCAAGACCGATGCAAATGGGGCAGGAAACATTGTTGGCTAACTTGCAACAATCAATTACAACAGCAATGGCCACAGTATTATTGCAACAAACACGAACAATTGCTCAATCGATCGAAGCTGGATTTCAGAGATTGTCTGTACAAATGTCCACGAGTTCGGAGCCGATTCAACCTATTAATAGAGTTTCACCATCGAGCCAAACACCTCATTGTTTCGAACAGTTGTTTAGAATCCCAAGTAGACCCGATAGTGAACATTTTCCTCCGGCAGGTATGTCTGCTGGTTCGCAGTCAAATCGTGATTTACGACCAGATCGTATTAGTCAAATCATGTCTAATTGGAAGTTACGTTTTACCGGACATGCGTCTTTGTCAGTTGACGACTTTTTGTACCGAGTCGAAGCACTCACTCACCAGACTCTGGAGGGCAATTTTGAACTGTTGGCAAGATATGCAAGCAATTTGTTCGAGGGAAGTGCCAATGAATGGTATTGGAGATTCCACAGAAGTGTCCCTACAGTTCGCTGGTCAGATTTGTGTGTAGCGTTGAGATCGCAATTCCAGGATGGAAGAACTGATTTATTATTGCTCAAAGGAAGCAAAAGCATAATGAAACTTTTGATAGTTTTTATAAAGCCATATTGTGTTTAGCAGACAAGCTTAGTCAACAATTAAGTGAACAAGCTTTATTGGAAATACTTCGTGCAAATTTGTTGCCAGAAATACAGCACGAAATATTATATGTACATGTAGGTAACATTGTTCAGTTGAGACACGTAGTGCGTACACGTGAACGATTTGTGAAATCTGTAGCTCATTCAATAGTTCCTGTGCAACGGTTTCAATCCAAACGTCAGGTAAATGAAGTTACGGTACAAACCGAAACCGACAACGAAGATGATGAGGATTCAAATAATATTGATCTCGCTGCAATGTCCCTTTCTTGTTGGAACTGTGGTAAAAATGGGCATAGGTATCAAGATTGCGTGTCAGCTCGGAACGTTTTTTGTTATGGGTGTGGTAAACGAGACACATATAAACCATCATGTTCTAGATGTGCTCTCACACTTCAAAAAAACGAACTCCAGCGTGCACCCTTGACAAGTGCACGCAAACTAGTGTCCAGGGGGACAAATACAGAATAGCCATGGATGTCACCAGAGCTAGTAAAAACTCACCGGTTACGACTTCAATCCCAGCTATTCCTTTACTTACACCTAAACCCAAAATAAATGCCGAGTGTTTGCGACATACTCGCAACAGAATTCGGCAACGTTCGTTTCGCTTAAAGCAGAGCAAGTCCGTAGCGGAAATACATTCCTCTATTGTAGATTTGTCAAGTGACGTTCGGCCATATGCAGATGTAACCTTATTGGGAAAATCTCTAAGTGGTCTTATGGATACAGGAGCGTCAATTAGTTGTATAGGTGGTAAATTTGCATCAGATTTGAATCCAGTAGAATATAAGCCATTGAAGCTTAATGTTCGCACAGCTGATGGAGCAAAACAAGCTATCATAGGTAAAATCACAACTGAAATTTTGTTCAGAGGTGATACAAAACGATTATGCTTTTATATTGTTCCGTCACTATCACAAGAATTATATCTTGGCATTGATTTTTGGATAGCCTTTGACTTGTTACCTTTGGTGTTGGTGCATAAAACCCATAGTGCTAACGTGGCTGCTTTCAACTTATCCGATCCCTTAAAAATTTCATTAACGGTTCAGCAGCACAAGGAGTTGGTATCTACAATTAAACTGTTTCCTTCTTTTGCTGAAAAAGGCCTTGGCAAGACCACTTGGCTTTCTCACGACATAGACGTAGCAGGCTGTACGCCCATTAAGCAGCGTCATTACACAGTATCGCCAGCAGTCGAAAAGCTAATGTACGACGAATTGGAGAGAATGATAGCGCTGGGAGTTATAGAAGAATCAGACAGTCCTTGGTCATCACCCATTGTTCTGGTTCAGAAACCCGGTAAAGTTCGTTTGTGTCTTGATAGTAGAAAAGTAAACGAGGTAACAGTTTAAAATGCATACCCAATGCCATTGATAGATGGTATACTTAGTAGGCTTCCTCGAGCTGAGTACATAACAAGTATCGACTTAAAAGATGCTTATTGGCAAATCCCGTTGACTCAAAGAGCTCGCGAGAAGACAGCGTTTACTGTCCCAGGTAGACCACTATATCAATTCACTGTCATGCCTTTTGGTTTAACCAACGCGCCGCAAACAATGTCCAAGCGAATGGATACGGTTATTCCGCCCAGTTTGCGCAACGAGATTTTTGTTTATCTGGATGATTTGCTAGATGTTTCAGAGTCTTTTTAAAAGCATATCACCGTGCTTAGACAACTTGCAAGCCGATTAGCCCTTGCAGGTCTAACAATTAATGTTGAAAAAACTAAATTCTGCATTAAAGAAGTTAAGTACTTAGGGCATGTGATAGGACATGGTACAATTCAAACTGACCCCGAAAAAGTCGCTGCAATAAGAGACTTTCCAGTACCTCGATCTATTAAACAAGTCCGTCGGTTTCTAGGTACCACAGGCTGGTATCACAAATTCATAAATAACTATGCTGGCATAGCTGCACCCATTTCTGACACCCTCAATAGTCGAAAAAATTTGAATGGTCAGAAGAGGCTCAAAAAGCGTTTATATTGTTAAAAGAGCAAATGTGCAAGGCTCCAGTATTGCATAGCCCAGATTTTACGTTGCCGTTTTCCATACATTGTGACGCTAGTCATACGGGTGTTGGAGGCGTGCTTATGCAAGAGGATAGCGAGGGTAATGAAGTACCAATTGCCTTTATGTCTCGCAAACTAAATAAGTGTCAACGAAATTATTCAGTAACGGAAAAAGAGTGTTTGGCCGCTGTTATGTGCGTGAAAAAGTTTAGAGCATATATAGAGGGACATGAATTTTCCATCATCACGGATCATGCTTCGTTAAAGTGGCTCATGTCACAAACAGATTTGAGTACCAGATTAGCGAGGTGGGCTCTTAAGTTGCAGGCATTTTCATTTAAAATTCATCATCGCAAAGGCAGTAAGAATGTAGTTCCGGATGCACTTTCTCGCATATATACGGAAGTTTTATCGGAAGTATCGTTGGATTGTCCATTTGATTTGAAATCTTCGCATTTTCACACTCAGGAGTATGTGGGACTTAAAGACCAAATTTTAAAACAAAAGGTTCCATTGCCAGATGTTAAGGTTATAGACCATATTATCTATCGGCGAGCAGAGCATGCTACTGGTGAGCAAATTGCAGACGATATGTGTTGGAAGTTGTGGATACCAAAAGAGTTGGTCTCTGACGTTTTAAAACAGTGCCACGAACATCCATTAGCCGCGCATAATGGTATTAGTAAAACGCTCGAAAGAATTCGGCGGTATTACTACTGGCCCAATTTGGCAGGGGATGTTAAAGCATTCATTAATAACTGTGCAACATGCAAATGTACCAAACATCCTAATCAACCCTTGAGACCGCCTTTAAGTTCTTCAGCCGTTATACAGAGAGTTTTTCAGAAATAATTTATTGATTTTCTAGGTCCGTACCCCCGTAGCCGTACAGGGCATATTGGCATTTGTGTGGTGGTTGACCACATGTCAAAATATCCGTTTTTGAAACCAGTTAGAAAACTAACTGCGGACGCTATTATTCGTTTTCTTGAAGAGGAAATTTTTCACTGCTTTGGAGTACCAGAGACTGTTCTATCGGACAATGGTGTGCAATTTAGATCGCACCAATTTAACGCTTTGTTGCAAAAATATAGCATACAACATCGTTACACGGCCATGTACGCACCTCAAGCTAACGCATCTGAGCGTGTAAATAGATCGGTACTTGCCGCTGTAAAAGCTTACATAAAGCCGGATCAGTCCAACTGGGACGAACAACTCAGCCATATAAGCTGTGCACTGCGTTCTGGTGTGCATTCCGCTGTAAAAAGTAGTCCATATATAATAGCATTTGGTCAACACATGATCACCGATGGCTCTACTTACCACCTTTTGAGCAGTTTGCAACAGCTAGATGATCGGACTACGACTTTTAATAGGGAAGATTCGTTGGATCTAATTCGTCAAACAGCGAAAATAGGAATCAATCAGCAGCATACGCGAAACGAAAAATACTATAACACTAGCAGTAAGTTAGTTTCTTATGTTGTTGGACAAGAAGTATATCGTCGTAATTTCCAACAAAGTAACTTCGCTACAGGCTATAGCTCGAAACTAGGCCCAACTTTTGTCAAAGCCAGAATTCGGAATAAACTTGGCACATGTTATTACGAGCTGGAAGATTTGCAGGGTAAACTTGTGGGAAAATATCATGCTAAAGATATTAAACAATAACGACGATTCTGTTTTTTTTTTTTGTATCTCCAAGCGGGTATCCCACTTTGGTCATTTCAGCGCCAAAGTGTGATTTTGGCAGGGGGTGTGTAATATGCCGCTTGTCGCCTCTATTTGATTTTAGGACAAGCCCTAAAAGTAGGCCAGCCGTACATCCCAACCTCTGCTCAAGTGCTTGTAAAACTGTATGCGCTTTTATTTATGTTTTTGTTTGCAAATAACCAAACTGATATTATTTTTTTTTGGGGTTTCGTAAAAATAAAAATAAGCTTGGTTAAACGGCAATTCGTTTCAGTAAATGGTAAATTTTTTTTAGTATTTTCTTTGGTTATCTTCGTTATGAGCAGTACACTCGCCACCTAGGAGTGATGAAAATGTCAACCGGTACAGGGCTGTGAGTAACGAATATAAAGGTGAAATAAATTGGTGCAACTTTGTCGCTTGTAGCAACCAAATTTCTGACCGCATGTTTCTTTCTCTCAAAGACTTGTCAGGGAGAAGGTGTGCGCGATTTAACGTGCTCTATTAAAGCACAGAAACCGAAAAGTGATCCTTTATTTGGTTTAGTAAATCAAAGAAAAATAACGATAAGTGCCACTGGATCAGTTTAAAGACGTGAGCGAAGAGATTGATTAATTAATTTTTTTTTGTATTCCAATAATTGGTGTAACGAACCTAAAGTTACGCGGTTTTTAGCTGGGCTAACTCTCGCGGTGCTGAGGGTACGTGCTAACAAATATATATTTGTGGCGGCTGCGGCAATAAGAACACAATTTGGTTTTATTTTTAATACATATATTTTAAACTGCACTCTCTGCTAGTTTTCACGTTGGGTTTTACAATTGCTGTGCACTTAATGATATTTCTTATTAGAGTTTAGTAAATCGTACGGCTCTTGTGTCGTGGTTTTATTTGCAATGCTGGCGCTCCCGTTGCACCAAATATTCAGAGTCAATGTTTCGCCTACCAAACGAGGTTTTAGCTAGCAACGCCCGAATTCGCCAGGCTCTACTATGGCCTCCTTGTTACCACAAGGATTTCGCCAATAGTGTCGCCTACTCTCAGGCTCTGGCTTTAGCTTCACCTGTCCTTCGCCAGGCTCACTTATCTGATACTTGGTTTTAACTCGAGGTTGCTTTGCAAATGCAACGCACCCCAAGGCTGGCTAAATTTCGCGTATCGATTTCTCAGTAAAATGTTTATTAATCGCTAAGGACACGATCTGCTTTGCCCTTATTGCGATATGAATCCTTTTAAATTCTTAACTTATCCTTCCGCGTAGGATTTCTTTATGTTTCGCACTGATTTTCACTTGTTTCGTATTTAACTCACTTGTACTCCACTAACTCGTACTCAACTGACTTATACGCAACTCACTCTTGAACTGACTTGTACGCAACTAACTTGCCGCTCTGTCCAAGGCGGCTCCTTTTATAGTCTTCTGCTGTCTCGCTGGACCGGGGCCTGTCAGCGCTGCCAATGTCGCGCCAAGGGCAAAGGTGGCGTGATCGTTCCAGTGAGATTGGCCTAGCAACAACGGTTCCTCGTTGCTGATCACGCCTGTCGTTGGTGTGACGGTGATCACTATATTTTGTGGATGCACCGCTCGCACACCAACGGCACTTTGCCACGACTTTTGCGGTACGTGTTTTTGCGGCTCCCATGTGCCAAACACGTACCTTAGCGCTGACATCCTGTGTCAGAGCGAGACAGCATGCGAATTCGCCGCAGCTCAGGTCCGGCTGCGGCTATAAAGGCAATCGCCTTTTGTGAGGCGCTATAAGTACATATGGCTCCTCACACTCCCCTCTTTCTCCGGAAGTGGAAGCCTTCCACTTAATTTTGCGTCTTTCAAATCGCGCGCCTCCGTTTTGAACCTTGGCGTCCGTTAGTAGTGTCACTGTAGCGATCAGCTGGCGGTCGTGTAACGCCATCTAGTGGTGCGTTGCGCCATAGCAGCCAGCTTTGCATCGCCCGGTGTTACTCGCTACGGCCTGATCGATATTTGCGATGTGGCCAGATCGATATGGCCACACACAACTATCCAACACTAATCGGCCATGACACACAATTTGCAGTTTGCAATTGTTTTGTTGTTGCTGAAAAGAATCTAAAAGCAAAAGTAAGTAATATATTTTCGCGCCTTGCGCCATTTCCACCATATCCTAACTCATGTTCTCTTTTTTTCAGGCCATGCCGTTTTGCCGCTCGCGCTGGATCACACACACATTTTATGTGAGTATGCTTCCAGCAAACTTCACCCCCCCTCCTGCAGTTTTAATCCACCTGTTTTCTTTATATTTTTTTTTCAGGTTACGCGAAATAATATGCGAATGCTATTTTTTTTTTTTTTTTTTTTTGTGCGTGTCAGTGTTTTTTTTCCCTTTTTTTTTCCTACTCTGCCACAAAGGCCCGCGTGCCTCTGGCCGAAATTCGCACGCGGTACCTCTGGCCGTGCGCCCAAACGATACGCGACGTGCGCCTCTCGCTCCCTCCTGTTGTGGCTGCTAGCACTTCTGGTGGCCAGTCTGCTCGCGCCACCTCTCTCCATCCTGGAGTCGCCAACGGTGCGGATGACTGCCGCTGCAGCACCGGGCGAGCCGGCCGTTCCCCATACGGGCATGAAGCCTGCCGACCGAACGCTGGGCGCACCGGATTGGTTGCCCAAGCGTGTGGCGGAGGCGGTGTCCCGGGGCGAGGCGGCGTGCCCACCTGCAGCGGTGTTGGCCATTCCCACGGCGCTGTCCGTGTTGTCGGGCTGGTGGCCGTGCAGACTGGTGTTTGAAGTGTGTGTGTTGGTGACGGCGTCGGCGGTCGTGGTCGTGGTGGCGTTGGCGTACGCTGTCGGGGTGGCGTTATCTCGCTAATAAAACCCTCGCGGGGCGGTGCCACCTCCTCTGTCCATTCCAGGACAACCATCGCGGTGTGGTGCCACCGCCCGTCCACGAACCGCTTCTCCCTATTAATAGTCGCCGTCGGCGGTGGTGGCTCGTCTGCTTCGCCTTGTGGTACCCGCTCCTCGGCCTCCGGTGCTGCTTCACCCTCCGACTCGGACGAGATCGAGATCACCTCATCTTCCGCGTCCGACACCTCCACTCCGCGTGGGAAAGGCGATGGTGGCCTAGCGGGGCGCCAGTCTGGTGGTGGCGTCTCGGGTAGCGGCGGTGTGGCGAACCGCTCCGGGCTGGCTGGGCCCACATTCTCGTCTTCTGGGGTCGGCGGTGCCTCCAGGTGGCACATTCAAATCCACTCGGGATTGATCTCGACGAAATCGCCCGGCGGCGACTCCTCTCGCCTTCCGCCCACTGGACCAGCGTCATACTCCACCTCCCAGTCGCTGCTATCGAAGTCCTCGCCGTACGCCCTGCGCACCCACTCGCGCTCTTCCTCCAGCTCCTGGTGGCGACCACGCTCGCGCTCGGCTGCCTCCCGCTCCTCAGGCGATTCTAAAATGGGCGACGCCCGCAGCTCCAACACGTCTGGCGACGCCTCCCGCTGCGGTCCGACTCGCGCATAGGGCTGTCCGGCCCAACGTCCTCGTCGCGCCACGTTTCTGCGCCCTCTGGCGCTGGCACCCATGGCCGCCGCGTCGACCACGCACACATCCCCCGCTGGTGTGCGAGAGTGCGCACGTGGGTCACGGCTCGACGCATGGGCTGCCCTTCTTGCTCCGTTGTTGCTGCCAAAATTCTCCATCTTGTGAGTGTTTTCTTTGTAAAAATATCGCAAAGTGACCGACTGCATGGTAGTCGGCACCTTTTATACCCCTACTCCGTACGCATGTGCAACAGTGTAGGTGTGCAAGTTACGGTATCCTTCCCGCCTGCGACCGCCATGTTTTGTCAGCGCTCTCTTTGCGATATCGCTAACCTTTTTCATTAACCGTTTTCCTAGCAGCGTTTGCTTCGCACACCTTTCGCCGCGTTCAGGTCCGGTTTTTGTAATGCCCTTGGTTGGGCCGTGGCTCTTATTATTTATTTTTTTTTTCTGACGTCCATTCTTCCCGCCCACACATTCATTGTTGTCTGTTATTTTTAATGAATATGTAATAACTTACATATTCATTTTTATTATTTATAAAATATGTAATACCTTACATATTTATTTTTGTTATTGTTTTAATAAATATGTAATACCTTACATATTTATTTTTATTATTTATATATATGTAATGCCTTACATATTTATTTTTGTTATGGTTTAATAAATATGTAATACCTTACATATTTATTTTTATTATTTATATATATGTAATACCTTACATATTTATTTTTGTTATGGTTTAATAAATATGTAATACCTTACATATTTATTTTTATTATTTATATATATGTAATGCCCTACATATTTATTTTTGTTATGGTTTAATAAATATGTAATACCTTACATATTTATTTTTATTATTTATATCTATGTAATACCCTACATATTTATTTTTGTTATGGTTTAATAAATATGTAATACCTTACATATTTATTTTTATTATTTAATATGTAAAGCCCGGGTCCCACTATCGGCGCAAGGTACCAATTTTCGGCTTATTTCATGTACCGATAATGTGACCGCATTAAATATTATGAAATGCGCCAATCATGGCCGATATTGTGCCTACAATGCACAACCAAAAACGAACCAGTTGCGCCGATAATGTGAACGCTATAATGTTTGATAAAGAGCAAAAAAAATTAAAAAAATGCGCCGATTTTTATCGGGCACTTGAGCACCGAACGAATACACCAATCAACACCAATATATCAATATTTTCAGCTAATTTTTAAATATGAATTCGAAAGTCTTTGATTAATCGATCTTCGATTTATCGATCTTAAACCAACATCTCTACTGCTTGCAAACATACGTATAGATAACATATGTTCGGTAAGTTGCATACAATAAAATTAAAGTGCATTAATTTATGAAGTAATTTATTAATAAATTTTAGAAATTAGTTCAGACGACGAGGTTTTTGAAGTTATTATGAATAATGTGATTGATGAAACCATTTCTTCCACACCCTGCAAGACAAAAAAACGAAAAAAACCACAAATAGCGTCATCGTGGACAAATGAAAGCACAACGAATTTGATACAGGCCATTGAAATACACAATTGTATTTGGGAATATTCCTGCCCAGAATATAAAGATCGCGCCAAAAGAGATAAAGCTTGGAATGACATCGCGGAGAAATTTCCAACCCAAGCAGTTGAAGGCTGCAAAGCAAAATGGGCGAATATAAAAACGGCATTTTCAAATGTAAAGAAAAAAATGACAACTAAATCAGGCCAAGCGGCCGGTAACGCTTTGCCACATTGGCCGTTTTGGTCAGCTATGCAATTCTACTGTTTGCATGATCGCTACAAGAGTAGTTCGTCCATCTCAACAATAGATGTGGATGCAGATGTAACGCTACTACCAACAGCTGCCCGAAGTGAGACAAAATCCAAATCCTCTGCATCTGATGAATCAGTGGCAACAGATGCAATGGAGAGCGCACTGCAATTTTTAAATAAAGAAGAAGACCACTGGCATGGAGTGGGCATGTATCTTGCACTGCAAATGCGTGAATTATCAAAAAGAAATAAGAGAGCAGCAAATAAACTTCACGCGGAATTAATTCAAGTAGCTATGAATGCTGTCTTGCAAGAAGATGAGGAAAATTTATCATAATATGTTTATTTATAAGTACAAATAAATAAAATTCATTTAAAGATTATAAAAGTGCGTATATTCTGTTAAGTGTCTGTTTTTGTTATATAAATTTATACTGCCATGGCAATTCGCCGTCTGTTGACATGAAATAGTTTTCAAATTCTTCACGAATAGTTTTTGCTTCATTGCTTATGTAGGAAATTGATATATTCTCTGTGGCGCTTTCAAAGGTAGGTATGGAAATATTAACGCGTGCACCTTCAATAATATTTCCATCCTCAGTGCAGCGATCTACCAATCCTGTAGCATAACTTGCATTTTTGGTCATTAAAAAATTGTGTAATGCGCAACATGCTAACGTCACTCTCGTTGTTTTATTTGGATTCAGCTTTATTGGTCGTGAAAATATTTCGAAGCGCTTCATCATGATTCCAAATGCGTTCTCGACTATTCTCCTAGCCCTTGATAACCTATAGTTAAAAATACGTTTACTACCAGATAAAATGCGACCAGGATACGGCTTCAACAAATAATTTTCCATTTTAAATGCATCGTCTGCCACTAAAACAAAAGGTACATTCATTTCACGACCTAATAAATGACGAGGAGGTGGTAAATTTAGAGAATTCGTATCGAGGGCATGCTGCAGAGAGCATTTACTGAAAACACCACCATCTGAAATACGCCCGTTGCAGCCGACGTCAATATACAAATATTTATAGCTGGCATCAACAGCAGCCATAAGCACTATGCTGTGAGTTCCTTTGTAGTTGTAAAACGTACTTCCTGATTTTGCTGGTGCGATCATTACCACATGCTTTCCGTCAACTGCTCCTATGCAGTTAGGAAAGTTCCATAATAAATCGAATTTCGAAGCAACTTCAGCCCATTCTTCTTTTGTTGAAGGTATCTAAACAAAGGTAAATATGAAAAATATACATATAGATTTGGTAAAGCATGTGTTCCTACCTTCAGGTAAGTATTTTTAAGTTGACTGTAAATCGCATCACAAACTTCAGGAACAAATTTTGAGATAGTGTTCGGGGCAATACGGAAAAAAGCTGAAAGACTTTTGTAGCTATCGCCGGTGGCCAAAAAGCAGAGAGTGCAGGCCAAACGATGACTGGCTGGAATAGCTTGACGAAAACATGTATCTCTTTTTTTAATCAGTGGGGAAATTAGCTGCAGTAACTCATTAAAATTGTTTTCGTTCATTCGCACGTAATTTTTAAAAAGGAACTTTTGATTATCGACTTCTCGAAATTCACGTAAAGTCGTTTCATATGCACCTTTACTATTTCTTCTTTCCAGCCAATTTCTCACCCAAATACTACGTTGTTTTGGATTTCTTTTACGTTTTTGATTTTTCTTTTTTAGCTTTAATGTTGCAATGATCAAAAGAGCAACTGCAACTTTTTTTCTTTAAATTATCCATATATTAAAATAAATAAGAAATTTTACTGCAAATAGCTGATTGAGCACAACCGTGTGACCGCGTTGCGCCGATTATCGTAGCAGAACATTTAACGCCGATATGCGCCGATAAAAAATGTCACAATATGCGCCGATAATGTGACTGCTAAGAATAGACTCAAAATCTTGTTTGCACTTTGCGCCGATGTAGACCAATAAAAATCGGTACAAATTGTGCTATTTGCGCCGATAGTGGGACCGGGCTTTACACGCAAACTAAACCTTATAACACAACAAATCTACCATAGTGACAAGTTTTATTACTTGTCACCACCCAAATCAATATATATGTACGTGCTCGCCTCTCACAAGAGACTTGGCAAATGAACAAACACCTGCATACACTTTGATTTTGAGTTTGATTACCAACCGCTCCCAACTTGGGACAGCCAGATTAGGGGTGTAAACCCCTCCTAAATAACCTAACAAATAATTTTCCAGTTATATTATCAGATTATAAGTTAAATAATCTAGATAAACTAAACAATTCTATCAGGAGAAGTTAACATGTCCAGTCGGAAATGGGCTTCTTTTTAGGGTTCCCCCGAACCGGCTCTTTCTGAAGTCGCCAAAATACAAATGTGCTAGTGCCCTACAAATGTATGACCAAATCCCTCAAGGGTGCTAACCCCTCCTTAACAAAAATTTACAACTAACTTTCCAACTGTCTAATCAGATTATAAGTTAAAATAATCATGATACCTCTTCCTCCAAAAAAAAAAAAAAAAAAAAAAATTAAAAAAATTAAAACCAAACAAACTATCCATAACCAAGTGAAACAGAGCTGACAGGCACAGCTAATCTGATACACAACCATTATCTTTCTCTCGAGATTGATATTACAAACTACCAAAATCAATATATATGTACGTGCCCGCCTCCCATTAAAGACTTGGCAAATGGACAACACCTGCATACACTTTGATTCCACTGCCAAATTGCATCTCAGCAATTACACCGCCTTTATCTCCTTATCAATATATATGTACGTGCCCGCCTCTCACAAGAGACTTGGCAAATTGACAACACCTGCATACACTTCGATTTCGAATTTGATTACTAAATGCTCCCAACTTGGGACAACCAGATTATTAGCCCACCAAGTAAACCTTATTACACAACAACCTTGTTACACAACAACCTAACAATGTAACCCCAAGTAGATATACTATCAGGATGGAGTTATACAACCTTGATAAAAAAAAAAAAAAAAAAAAAAAACTAACTAATAAATCAAACAAAATACTAAACAAATTACTAACTACTAACTGTCGGGAACCGAAGTTAACAGGTCACACGACACCAAAAAACAAAACTCTACGAATTGAAATCAAACAAAACAATTCAAACCTATAAAGTCAAGTACCTGAGTTAAATTGTACACGCTTTGATGCACAAGGAGAAGGAGTGTGTTGGTTGGTAATAGGTCTCTCTGCAGTGCTCCGACTTGTTGTTATTCTGATGTCGCCAAAATACTAAAAGATCGGATACTGCGGTTGGACCAAAGCCCTCCATCATATCTGTTTCTACCTTCACTTTCCAATGCTCGGTCTGGGATAGATTTACGAGCTGGGGTTTTCTAATTCAAATCGTATGTTATAAGGCCATGCTGATTTGAAATAGGAAACCTCGGGGGCTCAGCTGGCCCTGTTTGCGTGGACCACTAATAAGTAGGCGATGGCAAACACAGTCTTTCGTGCAAAATCCAAGCACGAGAGACAACCAGAGTACTCAAGGCAACGCGATAGGCGTTCAAGAGGTCACAAAAAAAAAAAAAAAAAAAAAACTACTTGTATCAATATTAAATTATCTCTTGCAATAAACCTTATAACTGGTACCACTCCTGCTATAACAATATAAAGAACCCACGATTGCAAACAATACAAACTAAGAGAACCCATACAATTCAGGCTATGAAAATAATCGAAAAACGTCCGATATATCGAAAACTCAATAGCCTGGTTAAATGCGATCACCAATATTCCTCGCCTCCTAATTGCATACACATCTGAATGCTGAACATACAAGTTGCATAGACGTACGGAAGTTTCTAAACATATAAAAATATAAAATCAAAATATAAGAAAAATCGGCATTATTAAACATTGTTTACTGGATTGACTCAATTGATTGACTGGATAAGAACTGTTTTTGCTGGATTTAATTTGAAAAAGAACTGAAGCCCAAAGGAGCCCCATCCGCCATCTTTATTAATATATACAAATAATCTTGACTGCTGAGTGTGTTGTTGTTGTCGATCGGGGTGAGTCGGCGTTTGCCTGAATAGGAATCTGCACACATATTAACATCAATATATACCCATTATTTCTGTCCTTATAATATCAAATAAACATTATATACTTTAAACACATTCTTCTACCATTGGTATGAACATATTTACGTATGTATATAAATACAAATACATTCAAATACACCATTTTCTAAAAGCCTCAAATATCCGTCTCTCTCTCTCGCCTCAAAAAATCAAATACCCATTGTTATCTGATTAGCTCTCTGTCCCCTTTCGTTCGGTCTGCTATTGTTACAAAAAAAAAAAAATAAAACGCACACTGCCGTTCTTCATATACATATGCAAGTCCCCGCATACAAATATACAGTTCAAATGTATACGATAAATAATAATTCAGGGGTTTTTTAGCATCAAACGCGGCTTGTTACACGGCCAATTTTAGCAAAGCAAATAGAGATATTGAAAAACAGATTCTACAACTTTGACATTTACGAACGACTTTAGTAATCTATAAAACTGATTAGAAAAGCATAACATCATCCAGATCGAATAACAAATAGAGTAGATATGCCCATATAAGTTTTCACAAACTCTCTTATAGCTACCAATTTTGTTGACATCAAACATGCCTGTAAAAACTTATAAATTCTCAACATAATTAAAATTGCTAAACGCAAAGTTTTTGCCAACTAAAATACGAGCCTAACGAGACCAAAACCATCCAAATCCGATAATTACTTTCTGAGATATCACTTGTTCAGTTTAGCAAAACTTTCACAAAAATTTTAATGCAACAGTTTCATATGTATTACATACAAAAATATCAATTTCTCGACTTAGACATCCAAAAGAGATTATCTCAGCTAACTAAAACGAATCGATTAAGCCCAAGTATGTCCAGATCCGATAAATATTATAGATTTTCACCACTTGGCATACTTACATAAAGCAAATACTTCGCACAAAATAGTGCAAACAGACAACATGCAGATAAATTCTAAAATAAAGTTTTTTCGTCAATAGTATTTATGAAGCAAATATAGTACTCGACTACAGCTTCATAAAAAGTTTAAGATTTCCCAGATCGATCTAGATATAGCCTATTTTTGCCATAACTAGAATTTACAATTAGCAAATATAACACACAGCATAGTGTAAATCGATAACATACAGCAATAATCCAAAATAATTTTCTCTCGTCATTAGTATATATAGAACAAATATTGTAACTCACAACACCACTGTAAAAAGCCTATAACTTTTCAGATCGGACAGTTAATGATTTAATTTTACCCCAGACTGTGAGCAACCTAGTACTAAATAATCAAACATATTTTTTTTTTTTATTTATATTGGACGTAGATGTACTAACGAACAGTACAGTCAAGTGGCCCAACGATACCAAGCACCGGCTTGTTAACGCGCGGACCCACGCACAAAGCGACCCACCTCCCGCCCATCCGACCGAGGGGCGCTCCGCTTATCGTGCGGTTACGATGATCGCGAACATGTAGACAAATGACACAAAACTAACTTTTTAATAGAGCAAGTAGGAGTGGCACTGTGTATTAAGTGGGAAAGATCGTTATAAATAGAACACAGAATACGAAAAGGGTTATGAAGGGCATAATTAGAATTACAAGTTTGAAGAGATATAGGTACAAAATTTCTAGTATTTCTAATAGGAACAGCAAAGTTAATTTGGTTAATTAATTCAGAAGAATCAATTTCACCATTAATTAATTTGTGAAAAAAGGAAAATGATAGCATTATTCTACGATCACTCAGAGAAGGAAGATCTATTAGTTAAAGTCTACTACGATAAGACGGCAAATTATTGTTAGTGTCCCAGTTGAGACCTCTAAGTGCGAAGAGCAGAAATTGTTTTTGTACCGATTCTATTTTATTCTGATGAATTTCGTATTTCGGAAACCATATACAAGATCCATATTCCAGAATCGGTCGAACAAGAGAAGTATACAGAGTTTTTGTTAAGTAGGGATCGTTAAACTCCTTCGACCAGCGCTTAATGAACCCCAAGACACCAGATGCTCGATTGGAAATTGAAGAAATATGCTTGTCAAACTTAAGCTTTGGGTCCATAACGATGCCCAAATCGTCAACCCATTCAATTCTATATAGTGGTTTGTTGTCAAGAAAATATATATTAAAAAAGGGCAAATATCTAAAAAATGACATTACTTTACATTTACTGCAATTAAGATTTAAAAAATTTACTTTACACCACATTTGAAAGTTGTCTAAATCTCTTTGAAGCTGTTGAGCAGCAAGGGGAGTTGCAGCCGACGTGCATAATTTTACATCATCAGCGTACATCAAAACCCGAGAGAACTTTATTACTGATGGAAGATCGTTTATAAACAAAATAAATAACAAAGGACCAAGATGACTACCCTGTGGAACGCCTGAAGTGACCTGAACCGTCTTGGAAACGGACCCTTTAAATAAAACCCTCTGAGTTCTAAGAGTTAGGTAGTCTTTAATCCAATTATATTAAAATATCTCTCCACCCCCACTTGTATCAATATTAAATTATCTCTTGCAATAAACCTTATAACTGGTACCACTCCTGCTATAACAATATAAAGAACCCACGATTGCATACAATACAAACTAAGAGAACCCATACAATTCAGGCTATGAAAATAATCGAAAAACGTCCGATATATCGAAAACTCAATAGCCTGGTTAAATGCGATCACCAATATTCCTCGCCTCCTAATTGCATACACATCTGAATGCTGAACATACAAGTTGCATAAACGTACGGAAGTTTCTAAACATATAAAAATATAAAATCAAAATATAAGAAAAATCGGCATTATTAAACATTGTTTACTGGATTGACTCAATTGATTGACTGGATAAGAACTGTTTTTGCTGGTGTTGGGAGCAGGCTGGGTTTTTCTCTTGGTTGCTGTTGGTGTGGTGGTGGGTGCGACTGCGTCGCACTTGTAAAATAATAGAAAAATGATGGGAGTTCTTCCAAAACGAGTCTTCCTTCGTGGGGATGTTTATTCAGAATGAATAGCTACATGTTTCAAGAATAACTTAAAACTAGCCTTAATATTACATGTTTACAAAGTGTGGGGAGTTTATGATCACTGCAGAGAGGATAAGAAAAACGGCAGCTCCTTGTTCACTGCCTGCTTTTAGGCATGAACATACCGCCCCCTTGCAGCGTCATGCAAAAAAAAAAAAAAATGAGGAACGGAACTGCGCTACGGAACCATGGTCTCTATTGGTGGGCGCATGAGCCGGACAACATCCAGCCAAATACAGTGTTTTGAGCCAAAGGACCTCCTTGACTCGGAATCACCCCCGGCAGGATGATGTCTGGGTATATATCCGACCCCAACACCAGGCTGGTCATGCTTGACCGGAACCAGCGGTCGTCTGCCAGCGTAACATTCGCCGTATTGGCGCAATGCTGCTCCGCTATGGCCTTGATGGGGGTGCGGATTTTGGTGGGCATCGCCTGGAGAATAACCTCTTTCTGGAACTCGGACGAGCGCGACTTGATCACGGCCGTGCACGCTCTGTCATTACCGACCCGGGTGACGGAAAGCCCGAGGGCCGTTGCCAAGGATGTGTCGATACGACTGAGCGGGCAGCACGGGTCGACTACTGCTCGCATGTCGAATGTTTTGGACCCCGTATCAAGTCGCAGAACCACTGTTGGTAGCACCGTTGTCCGTTGCCGCTCCAGGATTGAGGAAAGCGACAACTGGCGTACCAACGGTAATGGAGGTGGTGCAACGGAAGGCTGAGGGGAACCTTGTCGAGCCTGAGATGCCGATCGTGTGGGTGCCGATGAGAGTGGCCGTCCCTCGTGCATGTGTAGGAGGGTGTGGTGGTCACCCTGGCATACGTGGCACCGGTCTTCACGTCGGCACGTCACTCCCGAGTGCTGATGAGCAAGACATTTGGGGCAGTACTTGTTGATGAGTACTGCCCGTAATCTTTTCTCCGCCGTCAAGTGCATAAAACGCTGGCACTTCCGCAACGCGTGAATACCACGGCACACGCGGCATCGGAACGATGCCGTTCCCTTTGGGGCCTTCTTGTTTTGCGTCTTCCGGGGTGCCATACTGCTGCGTAATAAAGGAAATGAGACGGAGATTAGACATTGTGGGATTCTATGATATTTTTCGACTGGTTTCCAGTCTCGGCGGGAAGCAGTATCAGCTTCGCGATTGGACGTTTTATGACGCCTCGGGCAGTCAAGATGTCGACCACTCGGACTTTGAGATCGACGCCAGGATATGTATTCTGGATGCGCCCTAGACGCCATTCATTCGATGGGAGATTATCCTCCTTGATTATGACCAAATCATTTGGTTGAAGATCTCGGGATGGCGACTGCCATTTATTTCTTTTGTGGAGCTCTTTGAGGTATTCATCTTTCCACCTTCGACAGAAATGCTGGTGAAGGGACTTCAAACGCTGCCAGCGATTTAGAATAGATGCTGCGTCTGCACCAATTTCTGGCTCAGGGTTGGATAGGAGTGGACCACCGACAAGAAAGTGACCCGGGCTCAATGCTAGCAGGTCGGTTGGGTCTTCGGACATTGCCGAAATTGGACGCGAGTTCAAGCACGCCTCTACCTTGGAAAGAAGCGTTGACAACTCCTCGAAGGTATGCTTGAACGTGACCGTGGATTTGTAAAAGAGAGTTTTAAAACTCTTCACTCCAGCTTCCCATAAGCCACCCATGTGTGGAGCACTAGGAGGGTTGAAGTGCCAGAACAAGTTCCGGTAGCTGTATTTGGAGAGAACAAGGTTCCTTGTAGCTTCAAGAAAATCTTGCGACAAGACCTTGGCAGCTCTGACAAATGTTTTTCCATTATCAGAGTGCATTGTCGCTGGACACCCACGCCTTGCTATGAACCTGGCAAATGCTGCTAAGAACTTTTCGGTCGTGAGGTCCGAAGTAGCTTCTAAGTGGATTGCTTTGGTGCTAAAACACACAAAGACGCACACGTACCCCTTGGTTATAAGACATGCTCGGCCTGTATAATTCTTAATATCGAAGGGGCCGGCAAAGTCAACACCGGTGTGTGTGAAAGGACGCGAAAAAGCAGTACGTTGAGCCGGTAGCTCCCCCATGAGTTGTGTCTGGAGCCGTTTGCGATGGATTATGCAAACCTTGCAGGAATTTATCGTGGATTTGACCAATACCTTGAGCTTTGGGATCCAGTATTTTGCTCGGATAAGGCGCATCATCAGCTGATTGCCCCCCGTGCAACGAGATTTGATGAGTGAAGCGCACAAGAAGGCGAGAGTACAGACATGAATAGGGCAGTATGATGGGGTGACGCTCATCATAACTGAGAGTCTCGCAGGATCGGATGCGCCCACAGGCCCGAATAACTCCGTGTTTGTCTAGGAACGGGTTAAGATTGAGAAGACTGCTGGAACGCGGGACTGATTTCCCTTGGAGAAATCCCTTATATTCTTCCGGATACTCAGTTCTTTGCGCGAGAATGACCAGTTTCTCTTGAGCTTTGGAGAGCTCCTCGTGATGCAAATCTGCTGAACATGGAACTGCGCTTCCCTTACAGCGCGTTATAAAACGTAGTACGTAGGAAAACACGCGTATAGCTTTTTCGAATTTGGAAAAACGTTCAAGAAAGCTGAATGAGGAACTAGCGGTCGCCACATTGACCTTGATCGGACGCTGTTCCAGTTCAGTGTCGAGAGGGAATTCTATGGAGACTGGCCACTGCTGTTGCGCAACTTGCAACCATTCTGGCCCGTGCCACCACAGTGAACTGTCAAGTAATTCAACTGCTGACACTCCTCTGCTAGCGAGATCAGCTGGATTGGACTCAGAGCGTACGTGGCGCCACTGCTTGGAGTCTGTGGCCTGAGTAATTCTGGTTACCCTGTTCGCCACAAAGGTTGACCACGCACATGGAGGCTTATTTAGCCATGCTAAAACTATTGTCGAGTCAGTCCAGTAATAACACTCGCACTCTTTAAGCGGAAGTGTTGGAATTACTGCTGCTGACAATTCGGCTAACAACACGGCTCCGCACAACTCTAGTCGTGGGATGGACACCGTTTTTGTGGGAGCGACTCTAGTTTTTGCGGTAAGGAGGTGGACAGAGATTTTGTCCCTTGTTTCCGTGCGAACATAAAGCGCAGCGCCATATGCACGCTGAGACGCATCACAGAACCCATGAATTTGTAGCCGGAGCTTTGGCCGCGTCTCTACCCATCGTGGTATGCGCACCTCCCCGAGGCTCGCAAAGTGGTCGAGGAATTCGTGCCACTTCGAAATAAGGTCATCTGGTAGCGGATCATCCCATCCTAGATCCCTGAGCCATGTTTCTTGCATGAATATCTTGGCTCGGACAATGACTGGCGCTAACCAACCAGCGGGATCGAAAAGCTTCGCAATCTGCGAGAGAACTTCTCGTTTCGAAATGAGTGATTTCGTGGGGAACTGGGCAGGTGAAAAGAAGAACTCATCAGAGTCTGCTTTCCATCGAATACCGAGAGTTTTTGCAGCACTGGCTTCTTCTATCTCGAGGAAGTCGGATCTAAGGCGGTGCTGCTCTGGGATGACTCTGAGCAAGTCCTTTTTGTTGGAAGTCCACTTTCTTAGTGGAAATCCTGCGGATTCAAGTGCATTAGAAAGTTCGGATATGCATTGCACTGCACAACTCTTAGAGTGAGCGCCTGCTAGCACATCATCAACATACATATAATTGGATATAATGTCACTTGCTAGGGGTAGCGACACTGCACATCTTTAGCTAGTTGCTGCAGTACTCTGATCGCTAGGAATGGGGCACAGTTTACTCCAAAGGTGACTGTGTTCAGCTCGAAATCTCGGAGCTCATTGTCCTTTGTTCGGAAAAGGATTCTTTGGTATGGAGTGTGTTTGGGATCCACCAGGATTTGTCTATACATTTTTGTAATGTCTGCGTTAAACACGTACTCAAAGAATCGCCATTTTAGGATCTGCATAGTCAGATCCGATTGGAGTACGGGTCCCAGATGTAGGACGTCGTTGAGACTTTTGCCGTTTGTAGACGGACTGGAGGCGTTAAACACAACGCGAAGCTTAGTAGTGGCGCTATCTGGCTTATAGACAGCATGGTGCGGGAGATAGAAGTTGCCTGAACCGTTTGTAGGGGGGACTGGTCTCATATGACCAAGGTCCGAATACTCGTGAAGGACATTATCGTACTGCTCTTTGAGGGATGCGTTCTTGTTCAAACGATTCTCATTGCGAAGGAGCTGAGCCAGTGCGATAGATCTTGAATGACCTAAGTTGATGGATTCAGGATTTTTAAAAGGGAGGGTGACAACATATCTACCACTTTCGTTTCTGGAGATTGTTTGCTGAAACAACTTCTCACAAGCTGCATCGCAATCTTTAACCAGTTTTACTGGGATATCCTCCACCTCCCAAAATTTCGTGAGAAGCCTCTCTAATCTAACTTCTTGGCTATGCGAAACTCGAGTGGAGAACGAGGAAATGTTTTTGGCACCAGGGTTGGAAATAGGACCCGTGATAGTCCAGCCAAAAATCGTTTCCTGACCTAAAAGGGTACCACAGATATTTGTATAGGACCCCTTTAGCAATATGGAGGGAAGGATATCAGCTCCCAATAGGACATCTATTTGGGAACTCTTATGGAAATTTGGATCTGCTAGTTGTAGATCCGGAAGACCTTCCAAAGAACTTTGTGGAATTGTGTAGGAGGGCAGATTTCCTGCCAACTTTGGAAGGACGTAGGCCGAAGTTTCAATTTGAATTCTTGGCTTAATTGGAGAGCCAATATGGAAGTGGCATAAGCGTTGAGGTTGAGCGGAAACTGCTCCATTGAGCCCCGAAACTTGAGCGTCAACGGACTGATACTGAGGTCGTATCAATTTGAACAGCCGTTCAGAAATGAAGGTTGCTTCGGAACCAGAGTCTACCAATGCACGAGCTGTATATTTTGTTCCCAAAGAACATACTTGGATTATAGCCGTGCCGAGGAGAACGCTATGTGTGCTTGCCGAAAAGTAATTTTGGACCGTCGTTTGTGGGCGAGAAGTGGACTGTATATTGACTGGAGTGTCCAAAATTGTTCCAGAACCACCTGTTTGGCAATTCGTCGGACGATGAAGGAGAGTGTTGTGACGCCCCTTGCAAGTATGGCAATTATGCGCACTAGTGCAATCTTTGAGGTGGTGACCCCTGGCGAAGCAATTTAAACACAGCTTGTGCTGCTTTATAGTGTCGGACCGTTCCTGGACAGACATTTGTAAAAATTTAGGGCACATACGGATTGGATAGTTTTCTTTAGCGCAAAGTTTGCAAGTCTGAATCTTGGCAGTGACTTTGGCTTCAAATGAGTTCACTCTTTTGGAAGGGGGTTCTTTTCTAGTAGCCTTTACTGCCAGCTGAGGAGCTACATGGGGCGTACATCTTCTATTGCCTCTAAAGTACGATACCGCTCTAATATGAAATTATTTAACTCACCCCAAGTTGGAATATCTGCAGTGCTATGGAGAGACTGCTCCCACAGTGACAAAGTGAATTTAGGAAGTCTTGAGGAGCACATGAAGACAAGGAGACAATCCCAATTCTCAGTGGAGATATTGGAGAGTTCTAAAGCCGATAAGCACCCTTGGATGGTGCTCTGTAAATCCTTTAATGCGGCTGCAGACTCGTGAGAAATGGGTTGTACATTGAACAGAATTCGTAGTTGACTGTTGACTAAAAGTCTTTTGTTTTCAAACCTGTTGACGAGTGCTTGCCATGCTGACGCAAAACCATCATTTGTGAGAGGGGATTTGGACACGATAGCCTTAGCATCGCCACTCGTCTTTGAATTTAAGTGGAATAGTTTCTCGACTGGGGTAAGACTTGGATTGTTGATATACACCGCTGTGAAAATGTCCCGGAACGTAGGCCATTTCAAATAGTCTCCGGAAAAGACTTCGGTGTCAACGGGCGGTAAGCGGCAGCCTCTCGGCTGATAGGCAACATTAGGACCCGGTATAGGAAGCGTAGCGTTCTCAATTTGCTCGCTAAGCCTGGATGCACAGCGCTCGTACGCCCCATAGCAGTGGTCATATTTCGCATGGAGGATTTCGGTATCGTTGACATTGCTGTGTCCCGCAGATTCGGAGAGCGCTCTTGAACAGCGCTCGAATTCTTGCTCGACCTTGTCCCACAAGGTTCGAATCTGTTCTTGTCTAACTTTGAGCGTGTGCAGTGACACATCGGAATTGGAAGCGAATTTTGACTCGAACTGGCTGAGACGATCGGTCACGGAAATGAACGTGGTCAAAGTAAACATACTTGGCATCTTAAGTTTTTGACTGACGGATCTAGTAATTAGCGGTGGGATTGGACACTCGGAAGATGTGGACGCGACGAATTTACTCGGATCGGAACTAGATCTTTTATGGACCCCGGACGGAACGGCAAGGAGATTATCTTTATCCTTGGCAATGTCACTTTGCATGCTAGGAGCTTATGCAGCCAGAATAAAATAACAATTTATTCTTTGCGGACAACGTACATATAAAATCAACAGATATAATAGTTTGGACGAGTGGAGTGGAGAGACCAAAGAATAAATAATTAATAGTAATTATTTAATACAAGGTCAGCAATGCACACAAAAATATAAACTTTAATAATTGCGAACGATAAAAAAAATAAAAAATCACGAAACGTGATGTGACGTGAACGTCGGATGCTGAACGCAGTTGCAATGCTAAACGATAGTTTTCTGTGAGTGCTTAGATATCGATAAATGTATGTACATACATATGTAATAACAAAGAAACTTGCAATGCTTGTGTTATTATTATAAATAAGTGTGACAAAAAAAAAGTGTTTAAATTGTGTTAATTAGTTATGTGATTGTATTTATTATTGGCCGCCTTGTTGGAATAAATATATTCTTTATTAATCTCTTTGTGTTGTGGCGGCCAGAATTTTATTTGGTTATATGTATATTGTTGTTGTTCTTTATGTGCATGTGCAAGCCCGGTGTTTATTGGAAATAAATTATAATGGACAAATTATTTAACATTTAGATGGAGTTTTATATGATGTGGTTAAATATAAATAAAGTCTGTCGGCATGCGCATTTAAATATATATTTGGTGGAGTACGCTTTGCTCTGGCCGACAGCTGTTTGTATTTGTGTATGTAAATTAATTTTGTGTGCATATATGTAAATATATGTCCAAAATGTGTACAACTTGTGGATTAGTTGTGTTTTGAATTTGAAAAACTATTTAATTCTTGTTTTTGGTTTCTGTGCATGTGTAATTAACCTATGACTTGCATGCGTCGGTTTCTATGTATGTGCATATGTACGCTTGAGCTGCGCTCAAGTGCCGGCATATGCTTGTGGATATGTATATATGTACGTATGTTTGTAGTTTGCAGTTTGTGTTGTTAAAAAATGTTATTTTTCACTTTAGGCAATGGAGGCTGCACAATAAAATTATTAAAAATATTGTATAGAATTATGGATGTGTGGAAATTATTGTGGTAATGGAAAAAATTGCCGAAAACATATGTACGTAGAAACGAAGAATGGATTTATATAGGAGACACATGCACTAAGAAAATAAATAATTGAGATGCACCACGAAACTACACTAAACTTGGCCTTTTATTTGGAATTTGTAACACTTTTCACTTTTCAGAGTACAAAAAAAAACTTTTCACCAATATGCCGCCTTATGTAGAAGGCTATGTAATACTTTTATATGTGCATATGCAAAAGCAAATATGGCGGCTGAATTTTTTTTCGGAGGCCGTGGAAGAAAATTGTATATGACTATAATTTATGGATTCGCCCTTCATGTGGGCATAAAATTGAACGGAGTGTTCTGATAGGTAAGTATCAGCACGATAAGTAGAATATTTTGCGGAGAAGTTGCCACTTGGCAAAGTGTAAAAATGTGGAGAAAAATATTACTTATCTGTGCTTTTTGGGTTAAGAAAAAATCCAACGATGCTTGTGGTTGATGTTTTAAAGATCCGGCTCGAAGGACCAAATGTTGGGAGCAGGCTGGGTTTTTCTCTTGGTTGCTGTTGGTGTGGTGGTGGGTGCGACTGCGTCGCACTTGTAAAATAATAGAAAAATGATGGGAGTTCTTCCAAAACGAGTCTTCCTTCGTGGGGATGTTTATTCAGAATGAATAGCTACATGTTTCAAGAATAACTTAAAACTAGCCTTAATATTACATGTTTACAAAGTGTGGGGAGTTTATGATCACTGCAGAGAGGATAAGAAAAAACGGCAGCTCCTTGTTCACTGCCTGCTTTTAGGCATGAACAGCTGGATTTAATTTGAAAAAGAACTGAAGCCCAAAGGAGCCCCATCCGCCATCTTTATTAATATATACAAATAATCTTGACTGCTGAGTGTGTTGTTGTTGTCGATCGGGGTGAGTCGGCGTTTGCCTGAATAGGAATCAGCACACATATTAACATCAATATATACCCATTATTTCTGTCCTTATAATATCAAATAAACATTATATACTTTAAACACATTCTTCTACCATTGGTATGAACATATTTACGTATGTATATAAATACAAATACATTCAAATACACCATTTTCTAAAAGCCTCAAATATCCGTCTCTCTCTCTCGCCTCAAAAAATCAAATACCCATTGTTATCTGATTAGCTCTCTGTCCCCTTTCGTTCGGTCTGCTATTGTTACAAAAAAAATAAAACGCACACTGCCGTTCTTCATATACATATGCAAGTCCCCGCATACAAATATACAGTTCAAATGTATACGATAAATAATAATTCAGGGGTTTTTTAGCATCAAACGCGGCTTGTTACACGGCCAATTTTAGCAAAGCAAATAGAGATATTGAAAAACAGATTCTACAACTTTGACATTTACGAACGACTTTAGTAATCAATAAAACTGATTAGAAAAGCATAACATCATCCAGATCGAATAACAAATAGAGTAGATATGCCCATATAAGTTTTCACAAACTCTCTTATAGCTACCAATTTTGTTGACATCAAACATGCCTGTAAAAACTTATAAATTCTCAACATAATTAAAATTGCTAAACGCAAAGTTTTTGCCAATTAAAATACGAGCCTAACGAGACCAAAACCATCCAAATCCGATAATTACTTTCTGAGATATCACTTGTTCAGTTTAGCAAAACTTTCACAAAAATTTTAATGCAACAGTTTCATATGTATTACATACAAAAATATCAATTTCTCGACTTAGACATCCAAAAGAGATTATCTCAGCTAACTAAAACGAATCGATTAAGCCCAAGTATGTCCAGATCCGATAAATATTATAGATTTTCACCACTTGGCGTACTTACATAAAGCAAATACTTCGCACAAAATAGTGCAAACAGACAACATGCAGATAAATTCTAAAATAAAGTTTTCTCGTCAATAGTATGTATGAAGCAAATATAGTACTCGACTACAGCTTCATAAAAAGTTTAAGATTTCCCAGATCGATCTAGATATAGCCTATTTTTGCCATAACTAGAATTTACAATTAGCAAATATAACACACAGCATAGTGTAAATCGATAACATACAGCAATAATCCAAAATAATTTTCTCTCGTCATTAGTATATATAGAACAAATATTGTAACTCACAACACCACTGTAAAAAGCCTATAACTTTTCAGATCGGACAGTTAATGATTTAATTTTACCCCAGACTGTGAGCAACTTAGTACTAAATAATCAAACATATATTAAAATATCTCTCCACCCCCACTTGTATCAATATTAAATTATCTCTTGCAATAAACCTTATAACTGGTACCACTCCTGCTATAACAATATAAAGAACCCACGATTGCATACAATACAAACTAAGAGAACCCATACAATTCAGGCTATGAAAATAATCGAAAAACGTCCGATATATCGAAAACTCAATAGCCTGGTTAAATGCGATCACCAATATTCCTCGCCTCCTAATTGCATACACATCTGAATGCTGAACATACAAGTTGCATAAACGTACGGAAGTTTCTAAACATATAAAAATATAAAATCAAAATATAAGAAAAATCGGCATTATTAAACATTGTTTACTGGATTGACTCAATTGATTGACTGGATAAGAACTGTTTTTGCTGGATTTAATTTGAAAAAGAACTGAAGCCATCTTTATTAATATATACAAATAATCTTGACTGCTGAGTGTGTTGTTGTTGTCGATCGGGGTGAGTCGGCGTTTGCCTGAATAGGAATCTGCACACATATTAACATCAATATATACCCATTATTTCTGTCCTTATAATATCAAATAAACATTATATACTTTAAACACATTCTTCTACCATTGGTATGAACATATTTACGTATGTATATAAATACAAATACATTCAAATACACCATTTTCTAAAAGCCTCAAATATCCGTCTCTCTCTCTCGCCTCAAAAAATCAAATACCCATTGTTATCTGATTAGCTCTCTGTCCCCTTTCGTTCGGTCTGCTATTGTTACAAAAAAAAATAAAACGCACACTGCCGTTCCTCATATACATATGCAAGTCCCCGCATACAAATATACAGTTCAAATGTATACGATAAATAATAATTCAGGGATTTTTTAGCATCAAACGCGGCTTGTTACACGGCCAATTTTAGCAAAGCAAATAGAGATATTGAAAAATAGATTCTACAACTTTGACATTTACGAACGACTTTAGTAATCAATAAAACTGATTAGAAAAGCATAACATCATCCAGATCGAATAACAAATAGAGTAGATATGCCCATATAAGTTTTCACAAACTCTCTTATAGCTACCAATTTTGTTGACATCAAACATGCCTGTAAAAACTTATAAATTCTCAACATAATTAAAATTGCTAAACGCAAAGTTTTTGCCAATTAAAATACGAGCCTAACGAGACAAAAACCATCCAAATCCGATAATTACTTTCTGAGATATCACTTGTTCAGTTTAGCAAAACTTTCACAAAAATTTTAATGCAACAGTTTCATATGTATTACATACAAAAATATCAATTTCTCGACTTAAACATCCAAAAGAGATTATCTCAGCTAACTAAAACGAATCGATTAAGCCCAAGTATGTCCAGATCCGATAAATATTATAGATTTTCACCACTTGGCGTACTTACATAAAGCAAATACTTCGCACAAAATAGTGCAAACAGACAACATGCAGATAAATTCTAAAATAAAGTTTTCTCGTCAATAGTATGTATGAAGCAAATATAGTACTCGACTACAGCTTCATAAAAAGTTTAAGATTTCCCAGATCGATCTAGATATAGCCTATTTTTGCCATAACTAGAATTTACAATTAGCAAATATAACACACAGCATAGTGTAAATCGATAACATACAGCAATAATCCAAAATAATTTTCTCTCGTCATTAGTATATATAGAACAAATATTGTAACTCACAACACCACTGTAAAAAGCCTATAACTTTTCAGATCGGACAGTTAATGATTTAATTTTACCCCAGACTGTGAGCAACCTAGTACTAAATAATCAAACATATATTAAAATATCTCTCCACCCCCACTTGTATCAATATTAAATTATCTCTTGCAATAAACCTTATAACTGGTACCACTCCTGCTATAACAATATAAAGAACCCACGATTGCATACAATACAAACCAGAGCTCGCAAATAACAATCAACCGTTTTTCGTTTTGCGGTCTGCTCGCGAACACAACCGAAAAAAACGATGCGCGTGTGCTCTCGCTCTGAACAGAACTTTCGTTTCTCTTTGTTTGGTTTTCGGTTAACTGTTCCAGTTTCGTGGTTCTTGTTATGCTCACTCAACAACAACTAAGAGAGCGATCCAACTGAACGCTCGTTCATTGAGGTCAGCAGAAGAGCAAAAAACAAAGACTCATCGTAAACGGTCTTTGTCTTCACACCCAATCCACAAAAGCAAGGATTTACACGTACACTGATATACACTCAACAGATGCAAAGACACTGATCATTCGCATATACACTCATACAGATGCAAAAGACTTTTATTTTCTTCGCTCGTTGCAAAACGGTCAGTGAATGAGCAGAGCAAAGAAACACGAAATTGGTTTTGGTTGAGCACAGACCGTTCGTTCAAGAGACACTGGTGAACGCTCTTGTCTGACTTTTTGCGCAAGTGGTCCGCAAAAAACAGTTTTTTGGTGACTGCACGAAACGGTCAACTGTTATTTGCGAGCTCTGATACAAACTAAGAGAACCCATACAATTCAGGCTATGAAAATAATCGAAAAACGTCCGATATATCGAAAACTCAATAGCCTGGTTAAATGCGATCACCAATATTCCTCGCCTCCTAATTGCATACACATCTGAATGCTGAACATACAAGTTGCATAAACGTACGGAAGTTTCTAAACATATAAAAATATAAAATCAAAATATAAGAAAAATCGGCATTATTAAACATTGTTTACTGGATTGACTCAATTGATTGACTGGATAAGAACTGTTTTTGCTGGATTTAATTTGAAAAAGAACTGAAGCCCAAAGGAGCCCCATCCGCCATCTTTATTAATATATACAAATAATCTTGACTGCTGAGTGTGTTGTTGTTGTCGATCGGGGTGAGTCGGCGTTTGCCTGAATAGGAATCAGCACACATATTAACATCAATATATACCCATTATTTCTGTCCTTATAATATCAAATAAACATTATATACTTTAAACACATTCTTCTACCATTGGTATGAACATATTTACGTATGTATATAAATACAAATACATTCAAATACACCATTTTCTAAAAGCCTCAAATATCCGTCTCTCTCTCTCGCCTCAAAAAATCAAATACCCATTGTTATCTGATTAGCTCTCTGTCCCCTTTCGTTCGGTCTGCTATTGTTACAAAAAAAAAAATAAAACGCACACTGCCGTTCTTCATATACATATGCAAGTCCCCGCATACAAATATACAGTTCAAATGTATACGATAAATAATAATTCAGGGGTTTTTTAGCATCAAACGCGGCTTGTTACACGGCCAATTTTAGCAAAGCAAATAGAGATATTGAAAAACAGATTCTACAACTTTGACATTTACGAACGACTTTAGTAATCAATAAAACTGATTAGAAAAGCATAACATCATCCAGATCGAATAACAAATAGAGTAGATATGCCCATATAAGTTTTCACAAACTCTCTTATAGCTACCAATTTTGTTGACATCAAACATGCCTGTAAAAACTTATAAATTCTCAACATAATTAAAATTGCTAAACGCAAAGTTTTTGCCAATTAAAATACGAGCCTAACGAGACCAAAACCATCCAAATCCGATAATTACTTTCCGAGATATCACTTGTTCAGTTTAGCAAAACTTTCACAAAAATTTTAATGCAACAGTTTCATATGTATTACATACAAAAATATCAATTTCTCGACTTAGACATCCAAAAGAGATTATCTCAGCTAACTAAAACGAATCGATTAAGCCCAAGTATGTCCAGATCCGATAAATATTATAGATTTTCACCACTTGGCGTACTTACATAAAGCAAATACTTCGCACAAAATAGTGCAAACAGACAACATGCAGATAAATTCTAAAATAAAGTTTTTTCGTCAATAGTATTTATGAAGCAAATATAGTACTCGACTACAGCTTCATAAAAAGTTTAAGATTTCCCAGATCGATCTAGATATAGCCTATTTTTGCCATAACTAGAATTTACAATTAGCAAATATAACACACAGCATAGTGTAAATCGATAACATACAGCAATAATCCAAAATAATTTTCTCTCGTCATTAGTATATATAGAACAAATATTGTAACTCACAACACCACTGTAAAAAGCCTATAACTTTTCAGATCGGACAGTTAATGATTTAATTTTACCCCAGACTGTGAGCAACCTAGTACTAAATAATCAAACATATATTAAAATATCTCTCCACCCCCACTTGTATCAATATTAAATTATCTCTTGCAATAAACCTTATAACTGGTACCACTCCTGCTATAACAATATAAAGAACCCACGATTGCATACAATACAAACTAAGAGAACCCATACAATTCAGGCTATGAAAATAATCGAAAAACGTCCGATATATCGAAAACTCAATAGCCTGGTTAAATGCGATCACCAATATTGCATAGAAAAGCATAACATCATCCAGATCGAATAACAGTAGTAGGGGACTGTATGTTCTGGATCACTCAAGGTCACTATGTTGTTGTTGTAGATAAGCAAACTGTGTTGTTGTAGTAATTGTTGTTGTATTAATTGTTATTGTAATTTCAAGGTGTTGTTGTTGTAGATAAGCAAACTGTGTTGTTGTAGTAATTGTTGTTGTATTAATTGTTATTGTAATTTCAAGGTGTTGTTGTTGTAGATAAGCAAACTGTGTTGTTGTAGTAATTGTTGTTGTAATTTCAAGGTCGCGAGCGTAGGGAGCTGTATGTTCCCGATCAGTATGTTGTTGTTGTAATTGTTGTTGTTATTTCAAGGTCCCTGACTGTGTTGTTATTTTTTGTTGTTGTTTATGTGCGGTTCCATTTCAAGGGCACTGGCATTTGTTGTTTATGTGCTGACCCATTTCAAGGTCACACTGGTATTTGTTGTTGTATGTACTGGTCCACTTCAAGATCGCGTGAAGTTGTTGTTGCTGTTGCTGTGTGCGTATGTTCTACCTCATTTCAAGGTCACTGATAAGTGTTGTTGATGTGTGTATGTGTCTGTGTGTGCATGCGTTAAAGTCGCGATGGTCATTAGTGGCTCGTGCGCTTGCTTTATCAGGCTCTTGGGAATAAACAAATTAAACAATAGCTAATAAGGCAAAAGTGTTGGTTTGTTTATATTTTGGGGAGCGCAAGTGCTAGCTTAAGAGCTGATGAAGTATTGAGAATAAAAAAATAGTCGTCAGCGATATTTTTTTTAGTATATTTATTTTGCAAGCATTCTTAATTCAAGTAATATGTATGTGAGCATAATGTCATGAGTTATCTGTATTTGATTTAGTGTAAAGAAACATGCGCATGTGTTGGGGCTCCACGCAATATCTTTGCAGATGCATTCACAGTAACTCAAATGTCTTTCATTTTGCCAACTCGTAATTTCGTTGAATTTACGCTGTACAAAATAATGTTGGGCTGCAATAAGGGCAGCACCATCCGCAGGGGAAACAATGTCTTCAAATCGTTCCAAAAAGTCGTCAATTTGTTTGATGACATTAGCAATCATTTTTTTATTTTTTTGTGATGTTCCGATGAAGCGAACTGCCGCCTGCTAGAAGTTTTATGAATATACTGAAACTGGATTTGCTACTCAGAAATAACTTTTCTGTTTTTTTTGGTTTTTATCATTATTTATTTTTAATCAATTTAAAAAATTATTCTTAAGATTCTTAAAAAACATTTTTTTACACCCCTCAGCTATTCTCATAGCACATAAAAATCCTGGCTGTGAATGCGCTCCACAGCTTTCTCCTTCACCGATGGCAGCTTCAAGCTCAACTTCAAAATCCGTGAGATGGGGTTCTTTAATTTTTAGGAAGTCGCAAAAATCATGAACTTCACGTCCAATTTTATGTGTCATTAGGAATCGCCTAGAAGACTCCCCACGCGTTAGAACAATACGCCCCTGACATTTTTCCACTAGCCATCGTTTTGTGGATAGGAAACCATCGAAGCCATAGTCCCAATCCAGCGATAAATTTATTAAGGACTGCACTTTCCGAAGCTGCCCTTCATTAAGCAAGTGCTTGGAGTAAGGAGGCTTAATATTGAATACAAATGGTCCGCCAGAGAGCCAATCAGAGAACGTTATACCAATTTCTTTTACAATGTATTCATTATTTTTCCCCAAATATCCAAAAGTTTGGATAAAGACCAGATCAGTACTTTTATAGTCCATTTTTTTTGGGGGGTTTTTTATTGCTTTATTTTGTATATTACTGCACACGCACAACTGAATAGTTTAGAGGATTGTACTCAACTAAACGATCGTGTATTAAAAGACAATAGGCTTCAGCATGAGCTACCGCTGCAGTTGATAAATCTATGCAAATGCGCACGTCTATGGGACCATTTTTGACGCTCTCTTGCTGCTGTGATAAGTCTATTACGATAATGGGCGCATTTTCCTTGTATTCTTGGGGGTTAGAAGCGGTTGAGACTCTCTCATGTAGTAGCTCTCTTGAAATTTTGCGTACATCTCCTACAGCACAGCGAAGCGAGCACGCTCAAAATTAAGGTTTAGATCATCATATGGATAAGACTCAGAGTTTAAATGGACTTTTAAATTTGTTAGATTGTTCGTTACTAGTTTACCACCTGAAATAAAGGCGATTAATGCAAAGCGTGGTCGCTCCCTGTTGGCTGCCAGCTTCACATTCCATGTATGTTGTGCTCCAGTAATGAGCGATGGATTCATGTAGCAGTCCCAGCTACGAAATGCAATTGGTAGTGAGACACCACTCTTAATAATGTTAAATGTTTTAAGCTTCGCTTGATCACATAATGTTATATGCGGAATTTTCCACGTTATCTTGAAAATATTAATTTTAAACTCAACGTTTCCGACCTTATGCTCAAAAACTCCACCCATATTTTTAGCCATAAGGAGAATTAACTCATGTTTACAATTAAGTATGATTTTATTAAAGTCTTCAGCAAAACCCAAAAGCAATTTAAGTGGTATGGCGAAATTAAAAAACCCCTTATCGCTGAGATTTGATACTTCATAATTATTCTCTCCAAACCATCCAGCATTTTTAAGCATATTACTTTCATTTTTATTTAAGGAGACATAGTTTTTTAATGTTGAAGACACCCCCACGAAACGTGTGCGGTCAATTTCAATTCCGTTGAGCTCATATCGTATTTCATCAAATAGATATGCCATACAGTTATTTTTCAGTACACCCGCGGCTGACACCTTATTATCGGACAGACTGATTGAGCCTTCAATATTAAGGAAGCTATCATGTGGCAATACATATAGGTCTTGGTTTTGTATGGTTATTCGAACTTCATCGTTTGAATTAAAGGAGCTATGATAAGGTGCATAAGTATGATATTGTTTGTTAATAATGCTATCATCGGTGTGAGGTCTCTCACGAACATTTAAGATATTGCTTTCCATAGTCACTTCAGAAGTCTGAGTCCTAATGATTTTAAAAACACTTTATTCGCAGATGTAAGTACTCTCCTAGCTGAGGATAATGGTAATCTGCTAACTGCAGCTCTTCTTATAGATCTGCTTGCTGTTATTGGTCTCCAAGTGTTTTTGTTGTAAATTATCATCGCCGCAGCCTCAGATGCATACGAAGTGTGACGTTCTCCCCACGCAAGTTAATCAGATTGCCGTCCTGATCAGCTATTTCTACTCTTAATGTGTGTATCTCTCGAGTGTTGACAGGCAAATAAATAAGGTTATGCGGTATTTCATCCATTTTATAACCAGGCGGAACGTTAAGTGCAAACTCATGAAGTGTATGCGAAGTGCTACTGTTTACATATGACCCAGTAATAATATTGCACTCCAAACGATGGCATTTACCTTTAAAATGTTAATGTCCAATCGAGCGCTCTTTATTAAAGTATATTGTTAGATCGCTACTGAAAATCTCTACTCGTAGTGTATTGTTATTGCTGTTAATGCGTAGTTGTGAGTTGTCATGCAAAATATTTTTCTCAAGAAGTTTATTTAATATATAATCATATATATCGCTGAGTTCATATGATCCCACAGGTATTTCAATCGTATGCTTATCAATATGAAATAAATTATTTTTTTCATCAACGTTTGCTATCGAGTTATACATATGAAAATCAACTAAAGAACACTCATATTCGCCATCTAATTCTATAGGAGAAAAAAAATCAGCCGTTAAGACTGAAGATTGTCCAGTTAAAGTTATTGTTGTAGACATTTCGAGAGTCTGTTGAATAGTAAAGAAAACATTTACTAAAGGCATTTATTTTATACTTTATTTGTTAAATAACAATAAATGTATTGAAGCTTAGCCTATATCGTCCATTGTCTAGGTCATCATCCTTGCTTATGGTGAGAAAGCCGTATTTATTCTTCCAACACATTCGACATATTTTCATAAAAGTATCAAAATCCATATCAACACCCACATGATCCTGATAAATATGTTTCATATTTAATTCATCTTGTTTAAACACTATTATTAGATTTGCATTGTCACGTACAAGATGTTTGGGGATGCGGGTATAGGTTTGACACAAGTAAAATGAATCAATGTTATTGTGTCGACCCATACAAAAGTACGCTCGTATATTATTCTGTTTTTCACAGGCAACATCATCGAATATCATTATGGAGTCATCTTTCGCTTGATTGGGTGGGATAACGGTCTCATTTTCTGAAAACGTGAAATACCCCATACCCTTTATTGGAGCAATCAGGCTTTTTAAATATTCATATTTCGGTTGGCATAACGATTTTGAATATAGATAAATATTCTTAAATTTTAATCCATTGGGACTTTCAATCAAACTAAGCATTAAATTCGTTTTACCACAGTTAGACGGCCCAACAATTAGCCCCCTAATTGAGTTAGGAAGCAGTACGCTATGTCTAATAAAACTATCGATATTTGATGATGAATCAATATTTTTAACCTCAATATTGGTTTTTTGTTTTTTAAGTTGCATATTTAATGCGTTCGACTCCTCCACTGCCTCCACATTTATCAATGTAAGAGCATAGACTGAGTTTTAAATAAAAATGCCTCTACAGTTTTATAAAAATATCAGTCGTAAACTGAAAGCCTATCATTCTAGAGGTGGTGGTCTAGTGGATGGACTTATTAATAGTTTACCCATCGAGCTACATTTACCTAACTATCAATTCTGCGGTCCAGGAACCAAACTAAAGAAGCGCTTGGAACGCGGTGACAAGGGCATAAATCTTTTGGATGCTGCTTGCAGAGAGCACGACATCGCTTATTCACAAAACAAAGAGCTTGATAAGCGTCATATAGCAGACACACAATTATCAGAGAGAGCGTGGGAGCGAGTAACGGCTGGTGATAGTAGTGTGGGGGAGAAGGCTGCCGCCTGGTTCGTTACAAACGCAATGAAAGCGAAAAGATCTTTTGGCATGGGACTCAACACCCACAGCAACAACAACAACAACAACAGCAACAACAAAGTCAGCAGAAAGAAGAAGAGGTGTAAGAGGAAAGCAAATACTTCATCTTGCGCAAAAAGGAGAAAATTCACTCAGCTTCTGAGAGCAGCTTCCAAGGCATTAAAAATGAAGAAGCCTGCTGATATTGATAGCGCAATTCAAATAGCGCATAAAGCAATAAACAATTCAATTGGTAGAAAGGCAAAAAAAAGTAATATAGTAGCTCCTCGAATAATAAGCGTACCCAAGATTGGCGGCTTCTTACCGCTGGTTGGCATTTTATCAGCATTAGGAGCGCTTGGTGGGCTTGCCTCTGGTGGTTCGAGTATTGCAAAAACAATATCAAACGCAAAAAAAAGCTGTAGAACAACTTGAGGAGAACAAACGACACAATCGAAAGATGGAGGCCATTGCATTAGGAAAGGGGCTTTATCTTCGACCATATCGCAAGGGTTATGGTATTACTACTGCAACATCACAGACAAAAAACTTTTAAAACAGATACCCAATAGACCTATCTCAAATATTGATATTTTGAAATTCGCTTGTAAGCACATACTGCATTTTAGAGGTGTATTTATGAGGGATTCCCTACCTAAGAAAAAAAGATCAATGGACGAATGAATGTGGAGTTATAAATCTAGATTCATCAGGGGGAGGTGGCACACACTGGGTAGCTTATATTAAAAATTCTGATGAAATAAATTATTTTGATAGTTTTGGGAATTTACAACCACCTATAGAAGTCATACGTTATCTGGGTAGCAATATAGAATACAATTATCATCGTACTCAAAAGTTCCAGAGCTATAATTGCGGTCACTTATGTTTAAAGTTTTTAATGCTTCATTGATTTTCAATGAGTTAGCACGTGAGCACACTCTCTCTACATAATAATATAATTACATACGTGTAGTACATTTTTACACACACACACACACAACTGCACACAACATGTTTTGGGTGCAGCGGATTGGTCCAAACGATAAGTTCTGTACTTGTCATGGTGGTTGGAAGGAGTTTCAAGTTATTCAGCCGCAAGCCATAGCACCTCTGCTTCAGGTCTATGCTCAACCTGAAGATGGGTTTAAAACTCTTCTTTTCTCTTTAAGACGTGGGGAAGCACAACCATTTTCAGTTCCACTCTCTTTTACATTCAGTCAGCGTCAGCATGTTGCATTTTCTGTGCATGAAGGGTGTATTACGGTAGTTGGTAGAAGCTATGAAAGTGCCTCTCGTACCATTGAATTAAAAAGATACAAAACAGATTGCCCATTTTTTGATGAGGGGGAGTTTGGGGCTGGAGATGTAGAACTGATCCCCAAATTTATTGGGAACTATCAGTCATTAAATACATATGATGAAGATGTTGGTCCTCTACGAGATTACGTTAACGTTAGAGGACAGGAAGAATCAAATTATCGCATTCTTATGAACTTGGCAGAGGAAAAATAATCTTTATATAAGTTAAATAAAAAAAGTGTTCTGAGTTTTTTAAACTACACCGGAGCAAAAACAACAAAATAAAATAAAAATGTTTTTTTTTTTTTTTGTTTAAATAATTGTGATAAGCAGCGAACATAATTTTTATATTAGTTAAATAAAATACATCGGAGGGAAAAACAAACTAAAAATAAATATTTTTTTTTTTTGTTGAAATAATTGTGATAAGCAGGGAACATAATTTGATATTAGTTAAATATACTACACCGTTGGGAAAAAACTGTTAAATAAATAGTTTCGATAAGCAGCATACTACAGAAGAAGAAAAAATTGCCCGCATAAATATGTTGGTCATTTTTTGAATAAAAACGGTGAACCTAAGCACAACTGAATCAGTCTACTCAGAAGAAATACAAATGGAGCATTTCACTTTGCCACCATTCAAGCACCCACACCGCCGCCAGCAGCGTCAGCAGCGCCAGGAGCGTCCGGAGCAGGACATCCTGCAGCCTCAAACGTTTGTTTTGCTAGATGAGCCGCAGCAGCAGCAGCAGACCCAGATGGTTGCTTTGGTAGATGATCTGCTTCAGCAGGGGCAGCAGCAGTCGCATGCAAGCTTGGAGCAGCTGCAATTCTTTAACGAATTCAATGCTCTCAACTTTGAGTCAGCAAAACCTCTCTTAAATATGACGTCCATGCAAGCTGGTATCCCCATGCGGATCATAAAATCTTGGAAGGCGAAAACAAAGTATGGTCCTTCGCTAGCTTTAGAACTAGAAAATAATATTTTATATACGCCAAAAAGATTTGCAAATATCTCTGAGGCTCGGCTTGAAATGCTGAACACAAAACTGTATAGTGTTACAAAATAATCTCTCCAAATCAAAACCCATGTTTAAAAATAAGTTTAACACTATTACTCAATAAAAAAAATATATAAAATAAAAAACTTCATATTTCTTATTATTTATATGATGGCACATTGTTCAATAAAA
>JAEIGR010000279.1:0-24580 GCA_018904305.1 Scaptomyza montana | reverse complement strand
TTGGCTAGATGGTCTCTAAAACTGCAAGGTTTTACATTTAAAATTCAGCACAAGAAAGGCAGTCAAAACATTGTACGGATGCACTATCGCGTACTTTATGCAGGGTTGTCGTCTATCTCGCTTAATAGTCTTATAGTTGACTTGGAACCTTGGTTCAAATCCCTAGGTATACGGATCTCAAAAACAAAATTTCATTCAGAACCATTTCGTCGTACCAGATCTTAAAATCGAAAACAGATTATATTTTCGCAGGCTGAACACACGACTGACGTGAAAGTTGCCGATGATTTTGCTGGAGACTTTGGGTTCCGCGAGCGTTAATATTGTCCGCTTTGAGGGCAGCTCGCGATAGTCTTGCATACGCACGGGAGATAAATAAAACATTAGAGACTCAGAGGTACTATTATTGGCCTAACATGGTCACAGATGTTTAAAAAACTTCGTCAATGCTATGACGTTTACAATCCACCTAAGCATTCCAATAGATCAATAGAGCCACCATTAGGACACAGGCTGATCATTTAGTTCTTTCGAAGTTGTATGTAGATTTTCTAGAAGGATTTCCATATCCACGCAGTAAGTCTGAAATATCAGATGTTTGTCATCTAGACCATATGTCAAAATTTCCATTCTTAAAGCCTATCAAGAATTTACCAAGGAAGCTATCAGAAACCATGGAAGAAGATCTTTTCCATTGTTTGGAATTCCAGAAACTATTGTCTCTGACAATGGAGTTCAGTTTAAGTCAAAATATTAAATTCCTTATTGAAAAATATAATATCTGTCATACATATACAGCATTGTATTCACCTCAGGCTGTGCCTCAGAAGAGTCAATAGATCTGTCCTTTCAATATAAAAGACTTATGTAAGTCAAGACCAACGTAACTGGGATGAAAAACTTAGTAGCATAAGTTGCGCGCTTCGCTCAAGCACATTTTAGCTAATGCAGCCCTTACCGTAACTTGGCCCAGCATATGATGCAAAAACGGAAAAGTTACCTGAGCTACTAAGAACCTTAGGAGTATGTTGGACGATCGAGGCATTCAGTTTAGTCAGGAAGATTCATTTGATCTGTTGCGTAGCCAGGCAACCACTACAGTGAACACAGTATGCCCGCAATAAAGACTTACAACTTGAGAGCTAACGAAGTATCCTTTAGAAAGTGGGCAAGAAGTTTAAACGAAACTTTCAGCGAGCGACTTTAAAAGGTTACAGTGCAGAATTCACTTTCTGAGCTTTGTAAAGCCCGAGTGCGAAAAGAGTTGGGAAGCTGACTATACTACGAGCTCAAGACACAAGGACGCCTTGTTGGCATCTTCCCTTAAGAGATATTAAACAATAATCCTTGACGTACAAGCGTGTATCCCGCTCGCTGTTCCACATCAAGCGTGATTTTAGTGGGGAAAATGTAGTGCTTTGCCTCAGAATTATTTTTATACTAAATTATACGATTCAAATTATATGCAAGGACAAATAAGCTTTTGGCTAGCGCCACCTATAGGAAAGCCAGCCCGTTTAGTAGCTCGCTCACTATTAGAAAAAATGCAACTCTGCATTTTTTTTTTAGGCTCGAGATAGTTCGGCAAGATCGGACAATGATATCTCGAATGCTGGGGATTAGTTCAAGCAAAGCAGAGGTTTGGATCTCGTGGCGTAGACCTTGTGGCATGAGAAGAAAAAAGTCATCAGGAGTCATGCAGTCTGAATGTAGAAGAAATTATAATAATCTCAGGCTCGCAAATTTTATAAAATCCATTATAGTCAGCTCATGTGTGTAACAAAAAGACACTATTGAGTCATATATTTAAATCCCTGGGTGCCTGAAGAGGAAGGCAATATGCAGTCGAGGCTATGGACCTGAAACCACGCGGAGTAGCATAACCTGCTTCCCTCCGTTTTCAATTGGGCGACAGGCCATCCACAGCCCAGCAGTGACCAAGTGCCGATTTCTATTCTTTATAACATCAGACTTCAGTAACAATTTAAGCTACGCTATATTCAAATTACAAAAAACCAAAGAAGTGATTAACTATGGCTCACAAACTCGATTTTCTTATTAAATAAAAATTTATAAACGTGCAAATAAAAAGAACCGAAAACCGAAAAGACATTATATAATATCACAAATATACAGCACAAAGACATACACTGCAACAAACATTTACTAAAACCAGTTGCACGTAGTGACTTTAAACACATCAATTTAAAACTTTATTGTAAATATATATGAACATAAAAATAAAGACAAAGATAAAATATTTATATTCCAGATGGAAAGTTAAAATGTTGAAACTAATTAAATTAATTAAAATGAAAAAAAAACATAGTTACAAAAAAAAAAAAAAAATGTGTCGTTATCTTGTATTCTAAATTCAGTCAAAGTTCGAGCTAATACAAAGGTTACAACTAAACCAAATAAAAGTTGAATAAAAATAAAAAATATTGAACATTATTGCTCAAAACATCATGCCCTATTCAACCGACCCCACAGCTTAAGAAGAATAAAATATTCTGCAGTACGCTCATCACGGCAAAGATCTTGGACGTCAGGAGAAAATGTAAGTGCATCCTATGACCCTCCCACCTAACACCCTGTTTATTATTATCACATATGGCAAAAGTGATTAAATTAGACGGTGATAATAGAATTTAAATAAATATCGTAATTAAAAAGAAGAAAGAAAGAGTGTGCAAGCCGCTCTCTTAAAACTATAAATAAGCAAGGTGGAAGGAAGAGCTTTAAACACGAATATGAAATGAAGTTATCATACAGCTTTTGCAGAATAAATGATGTCCCTGCAAGGAAAAAGTACTTAATCACCTGCAATACTGCTACAACATAAATATAATTTAACTAATAGTTTTACAACCTAAACTAGATATATATAATAAAAAAAAAAAAAAAAAACATACATAAAACCAATCAATTAATCAATTATTGGTTTATTTTTATTTGTAAGTTTTTTATTTTAAATAGATTAAAATAAAGAAGGAAAATAAAATAACAAGAAAAGTAATAAAAGAAAATAAAAATATAATCAAATATTTATTAAGTCATCTTGAATTAATATCTTTTACTATGGAGTTCAAAATTTATACAAAAAAATATATTATTCTATTACGAACTAAAATAAATTTATTATTTTTATTACAATTAAAACCACACAAAAAAAAAAGATAAATTAAATTAGGAGGTGTTGATTAGACTGAATTTGAATTTCGAATAAAGATTTTAGAAACAAATAAATAAATTTTAGATTAATGTAAAATTAAATAATTAGATGATAAAGTAAATGAATAAAATTGCATTACTAGGAATTAAGAACTAAATCATCCATGTATAAATAAATTTATTGTGCAGCATTTAGAAAATGAATCTTTAAATTTCTTCTTTCTTAGAGATCCTGTCGCGGCATAAGGAAAACAATTTGGGTGATCGTTTGTAGGATATCTTCATTGTATTGCCGGATTATGATGATCGCTTGGAGGTCAGGCAACAGCTGTGACAACAACACCGGTCCAGCACAGCCAAACGGCAGCCCTGATGTCGCCAATTATGAAATACCCTTACATCTCTTTCTCCCCTTCTTTTCTTCTAATTTATGCAAATGTATGCCATAGTGCAGTTAGATGATGTGTGTAGTAGCGCCGCGAAAGTAGTACGAAAAAAAAAAAAAATTGAACCTGCCCCATCTACCAACCACTTGCACAGCCCAGAGCTAACGCCACCCTCCTTGATTACACATGGCCGCTCGTAGATCAACGTAACATGCTACAAGCTCCGAGAATGTGATAAATAATAATGTTGAAGTTTTTCCACATTAGCTTTTGAGGAAGAATTTAAAAAGACAATTTCTTCACATTTTTTTGGCAATTAATTGCACAGTTTCAACACGCGTTGCCATAGCTGTACCAATTATTGGAAAAGAGTGACCGAATTTTGTAATAGTGAAAATACATCTAAATGCTTCCATTTATTTCACTTGCGATATATCATGTCACTAAAGAATGCAATCGGTGGGTAATTTCGATAAATACAGAACATTTATCGAGTACATTTTGTTTGGGTCCCGACTGATTTTTGGGTCCCGACAGATTTACCGGGACCCGTGGGAATTTCGGTATCGACCACTAATCCCGACTTTCCCGGATTTTTTTAAAATCGTTCCCATCCCGCCCGATCCCGATAAAATTTTCTGGACCCACGGGATTCCCGACGCCCATCTCTAGTATCGACCCACTGGGCGAAGTGCCCCATATTGACACTTTGTCTGACGCGGAGTTGTAAAGATTGAAGTCAATTTAAATCACCTGTCTTTTGATGGTGGTGACTCAGTAGATTCTGGATTATAAATGTGTTCATGGGTGGACCAATAAAGGAGAGTACTGGCTATCCGGTGCTATGCCTCTGCGATATTCCGGTACATAACACCTTAATGCGTTACACATTTTATAACAAAATTGATTAAATTTTTGTAAGGGTACAAAAACAGGTATCAAAATAGAAAGCTAACCATATCTGATGTGTTTTAACTTTAAGCTTCTATCATTCTTTTCATTTCAGTATAATGCGTTACATTCAATTTAAATCCCGTATTGTGTTGTTATTGCTTCTCAACTTTTTTTGTCATCAAAGAAGTCATGTAAGTAATAAATATTAAGCGTATTTTATTTACATATATATTTATACCCATGAAATAGGAAAAATGGTAACAAGTAGAGGGAAGTATATCTAAGCTATTACAGTATATACATAAATTCATGATCAGCATCAATAGACGATAAAACCAGGTTTGACTGTCCGTATTAGATTCCAGAACGAATGTATGCGTTTGTGGTCGTTTTTAAAGTTCCACAGTACCGTGTAGTGTATTCATATATGTTATTTCAAATATATATAAAACGTAACTTGTAACACTTTGTTGCAAGTATAAATTAACCTAAACACGCTCAGCATAAACATATATATGTATGCGCATACCAAAGCACATACATACATATGGTCTGCGCGTGTAAGTCATATGAAGCCTCTTTAGAAGGCCACGCAAGCGTGAGACGCCCTACGGAAACGCCGCGCTTGCACTTTAGCCAAACGTATGAGTACAATCGCTCTCCCTCTCTTTGTAGCTGTTAACTGATAACAGCATAAGTTTATAAATGTTAGGCATAAGCCAAGAATATATTTTGATTTCAATAAAGACATTGAATAAAGCGAACCTCAAAGTAACAAGATGTTACTTATTACATGGCGACCGTGACATGTGACTTCGAACGGCGAAGTATAAAATAAAAATGTAATAATAAAAAATACAGTGCTTGTTATGTACGAAAATGTAATAATAAATAATACAGTGCTTGTTATGTACGAAAATAAAACGATAACGATGTGAGATCAAAAAGGTCTTGTAAATTAAATAATTAACTTTTACAAACAAACAAACAAAATATAAAACATTTTGGTTAATACATTCATGTGAGATCAAAAAGGTCTTGTAAATTAAATAGTTAACTTTTACAAACAAACAAACAAAATATAAAACATTTTGGTTATACATTCATGTTCATGTTCATGTTCAACAACTTAAAAGTGCAATCCATAATATTATGAACTATAATGGATGAAAGCAAACAAAATTTAACAAATTATTACTCAATAATTAATAATCAAACGAAAATCAAAAAAAAAAAAAAAAAAAAACGAACGAGGAGATGCTTGTGTAGCCAGCACCAGCCACTTAAATTTAATGCGGAGGACAGCGGTCTGCTAGTCCTCTACATCCACGAGGGATAAAAAACCAAAAAAAAGTCCACTACAACAACGAGGGACACTAACATCTACAGCCACGAGGGATAAAAGATAAACCTTTGAGCCGACGACAACAGCATCAGCAGCAACAGCAACAATGAATAACGGCAACAGGAACAGCACGTTAGTCACTGCCAATACCAACAACAGCTTGTGCGAAGACCAGCACCGGCATCGCCCAGCGCATCAAGCACCGGCGGCCCATCAGATCCTGGCTAGAAGACCCCAACCGGCGAATCAGCAAGCTGACTATAAAAATAATACCTGAAATTCAACTAGATGCACCACAAGTGCTGGTTGTAAAAAAATAAATAAATAAATAAATATAAGTATATATTAATACACACATACGTATGTAAATATAAGAAAATTGTAATACTGAGCGACATCTTAGTTGCCCGGTAGTAGCGTATGGCCCGTAAAGCCATACAACACATAGACAGGCAATCAATATGACATACAATAGGGATGTAAACATATAATAAACGAGAAAAAAAAAATTACCAAAAGTAACCATCTTGCGCATTACGCTAGTTACGCGAAATATAAATCAAATAAAAAAAAATTTGTATTATGAAGCAAACACATTTTTATAAATAAGAAAGAACAAAAAGAAAAAACATATAAGTATAAATTCCCTGACCGTTTTCGAATCGAAAAAAATGACCACTAAGTGCCGTAAGAAGCGTATGCGAAGCTTGAGACGTAAGCGCAAAAAGATGCGTGCAAGGTCAAAGTAATCGCATCGCCCTCTGGCCATTCTTGTGAAACATAACTGACGTACAAACATTTGATACTGACTATACCACTTGAAACTTAAAGTTAATTTACAAAATAGTTTTTGAAATCAGAAAAGATTATGCTTTAGTTAAAACTGACAATAATTTTAAACTCTCACAAACACCTTCCGTGTTTTTATTCACTTTACATAATTAAATTTCTAATTGAAAAATATTTTTTTTTTTAAATAACTCACATTATTAGCCCAAATAAAGCCCTTCCAGGCACATAAAATAGAAAAGACAATTTTGATACAGATGCCCGTTCTAGGATAACAATATTCAAATTACAAAAAATAGACTAACGAAATAAAGTCCTGAGAGTCACTACCAGGCAATACAGTAGACAAAATTATCCTGCGCAGGAATATAACAAGAATCTTTGCTTAGGCAAAATCTTGAAAAGCTTCTAAGCCCAACGTCATCACAAATGACGGAATAAGAAAAGTAGTGACCTTGCGTATAACAAAATCCAAATTGTTTATTAAAACAAGGAAATAAAGTTATCGCAAGAATTGAAGTTAGCGATTTGTATACTAATGGAGTTATCAACTTAGGTCAATTTTTCCAAAGGCTCGAAAAGGGGGCCGGTATACTTACAATCAGCAAACTCAAGTGGCACCGAGCAGAAATATCATTGAATCAATTTCAATAGATAATTGCAAATATATGGGCAATAATGTATAAAAGAGTAGCTACTCAAGCCGGTGACCCAAATAAATAAAAGTACAAGAAGCAATAATTTCTACAATTAATAAGTAATATTCCAACTTAAGGAATTCTTTATATTCTAGTTTAGTCCAATGAAGACGTTCATCACGGACATAGAAACTGAAAATACAAATTCTACACTGACTTACTCGTGCAAAGATTGACAGTAAAACGTCTTCTACACAACACCACCAGACAGAAAAACAAAATAAAAACAAAAAAAAAAAAAACAAAAAAAAAAAAACATAGGAGAAAGAGATAACATCATAATCTAAACAAAAAAAAAATAAATAAAATATAAAATGATAATATAAAAAAAAAAATTAAAATATATTTCAAAAAACGAAACGAAAATAATATAAAATAACAACCATCTGAAATACTTTTACCATCTTTTTAATTAATAATCAAAAATATTTAGAGCAAAACGTACTACACAACAATAAGTAAAAAAAATAAAATAAATAAAAAATAAATAAAATAAATAAAAAAAAATAAAATAAAAAAAATAAAAATATATATATATTTTTATATAAAATTAGGATAATATATATATGTGTAATATAAAATTAATACATACGAAAAAAAATTAAAATAATTTAAGAAAAAAATTATTTTAAAACGGTCTGATCAGCTGTATACATATAAAACTTATATAAGAAAAAAAAAAAAAAAAATCATTTAAAAAAAAAGCAGCTAATTATAACACTAAATTTTTACACATATATAGTTTTATATTATTCAATTTTTATATTTCTAAAAATTACAATCATGTATACTATAAATAACTACATATTCATAATATTACGTTATTTTTTTAAAAAGGAGGTGTAGTGTATTCATATATGTTATTTCAAATATATATAAAACGTAACTTGTAACACTTTGTTGCAAGTATAAATTAACCTAAACACGCTCAGCATAAACATATATATGTATGCGCATACCAAAGCACATACATACATATGGTCTGCGCGTGTAAGTCATATGAAGCCTCTTTAGAAGGCCACGCAAGCGTGAGACCGTTGCCCTACGGGAAACGCTCTCCCTCTCTTTGTAGCTGTTAACTGATAACAGCATAAGTTTATAAATGTTAGGCATAAGCCAAGAATATATTTTGATTTCAATAAAGACATTGAATAAGCGAACCTCAAAGTAACAAGATGTTACTTATTACAACCGGCTCACAATAAATTTTTTTCATTGAACAAATAAATCGCAAAAACTAAAATGTTTTTGGTTTTTCTTCATTTCATATAACGGAATGTATGATCGATAACCAAAAAAAAAAAAAAATAAATTAAGCAAAGAAATAAACAATTGAAAACGTTGTAATTGGACACAACCGATTGGGGTAAACTCCGATAACAGTATAAAAACGTGTCGTAAGAAGTCTGCCTGCAAAGGTAGAGGGAGCGGGGGAAGCAAAATGCAGATCTTAGGAAATTAAGTCAGCTATCCTGCCACCAAATTTGGTCACTTTAGCCAAAGACCCTTTAAAAACAAGATAATGCAATTGGTAAGAAAAGGCTTTACAGTTATTTCGTCTCAGAGTTCCGCTCTCAGAAATAAACTGTGCAATGAGTGTGAGGGAGCGCGATAGCTTTTTTGTTTCAGTTGCCTTTGCACTCAGCGGCCCGTCAAGCGTTCGACAAGCAGCAGGCCAGCGGCAACCAAGAACGGTAAAAACTTTTCACTATATGTGTGCGTGTGTTTGACTTCTTACTAGGCCTGCTTGTCTAGGATTTTGCTATTTTTCATATTTTGGTTTTTTCTGTGTCGGCTAATGACATCGACAAGTGCACTACTGAATACGCTTTCATAATTTGTGTGCATCGCTGCATAAATTGCGGTGGCATAATTTGTGTCTAATGTCATAGAATTAAAAAAAAAAGGAAAGAGAATGAATGACCAGCAATTGCTAAACTGAAATTTGACTGAGTGTGGAAATCATAAGTACTTATAATTTGATTTCAAATATTATTTATTTTAGAGTAGGATAATGTTTTTTTTTTGAATAAAATATAATAATTTAAAAGCATTTTTAATGAATTGCTCTAACTTTTTCATAAATGGTCAAATTATATATATATGTAGCTGAGACGAGTCAATAAACGATATACAATTGCCTTAGGCACTAAGCATTTGTATACAGAGCAGTCAAACAGCCAAAAACCAATAGAGCGGCAAAAGTTGAAGCCTGGAGTCACGCAGTACTTCGGGTTTGTCGCTAAAAAAATGTAAGTCGTTCTGTGGCTGGCTTCGCTGCTTCCAAAAAAATAGACAACCAACACTTTATTACGTATGCGCTCGCACGACAGCTATCTGATAGCCCGCAGATTCATGTATATGTGCGTCTGTGTGCTGGTCACCTGTAGCGGCATTTGAGCGTGTGTATGGCGTTTCTTAAAGTTTTATATTACGGTGTTTATTTATTTATTTGTTTATTGTCAACTATGATCAGCTGACAAAAAATCCAAATTAATTTGAATTTAAATAAAATTAAAAATTGAAATTAAAATTAATTTAAATAAAATTATATATATATCTGAAAGTAAATTTAGGTAAAAAATTATAAAGTTAACGTTAAAGTTCTGGAAAGTTCAACAATAAAATTAGTGGTCCAACATTTGTTGCATTGATTGGGGAAAACCCAGAAAAACCCAGTAAGATCAGCGTTAGATTAGTAGTTAGTGGTTACGATTAGATAAAGAAAATCGGATCGATCTTTTAATACTGGAATTGAGGCCTCCAAGTAGACAAGACAAAAAAGTTTGTTATAGTCAGAACATAAAACACGAAATGGTTCATTAGTTAAATAGTTCCTCAAGCAACGATCAAGGCTATGTGGTAAAAAGTTACGTGAAAATCTAATTGGGACATTAAATTTAATTCGACTCAAAAGAACTGATGAGTCGATTTCACCATTTAGTAGTTTAGTGATAAATAATACTCCATGCATAGCTCTACGGTTTAACAGGGAGGGAAGATTTATTAAAAGGAGTCAACTTGATTACGGGGGTAAGTCAACTCCAGGAACCCAGTTAAAACTTCTAAGGGCAAATAGAAGAAATTTCTTCGCACAGATTCAATTCTATCCTGGTGATTTGAGTATTGTGGGAACTTACACAAGATCCATACTCCAGGATGGGACGTACTAGGGATGTATATAGCGTTTTAGTGGTGTAGGGATCGTTAACTTCTTTTGACCACCGCTTGATGAAACCAACGAAATTAATGGCCTTATTGACCATAGACGAAATATGAGAGTCAAACTTCAATTTAGGATCAAGAATAATGCCTAAATCTTTAATTTCAAACACGCAGTCAAGTGGTGCAGGATCAAGCAATTAGTGAGCATTATGAGGGGTACTTCTACAAAAAGTAAGTTAAGTAAGTAAAGGCCGACAATGCACCCAAATCCGACTGTAGCAAGTTACAAAAAGAAGCATCATTGTAGGTGAAACATAGTTTAACATCATCAGCAATTATATATACATAAGGAGATCGTTAATAAACATATTAAATAGCAAAGGACCAAGGTGACTACCCTGGGGAACACCACAGGTAATAAAAATAGGTTTATATACAAACGATTTAAAAACTCCTTTTTGTGTTCGACCACACAAGTACTCAGAAGGCCACAATAAAAGTTTTGATGGAAATCCAATAATATTTAATTTTTGAAGCAACAGAGAATGACTTACAGAATCAAATGCCTTACTAAATCGGTGTAAACAACGTCAGTTTGCATTTTTTCCTGAAAACCTTTGATAACAAGCGAAGTGAATTCAAGAAGGTTAGTGGTATTAGATCTACGCCTAACAAAACCGTGTTGATAATTTATGTAAGGATTTGCAAAGTGAATCCGCACAGTATTAGTATACAACCTGGCAGTCCATCAGGACCAGGCAGGTAGCCAGGTTTGATAGAGTTAGATCACTTGGAAGCGTTCACTCAGTAATTACTGGTATATATATGCTATTTTACGATTGAAATTGAAAAGGATAGGAATTACTGCAACTATATAAATTCGTTGAATATACTGATAGAATATACTGGTAGATTAAAATCACCAACCACTATCAGATTATCCATATCTGTCAACAATGACGAAACAAGTTGCAGGGCACTCAGATGGGATGAGTAAATGTTAATATCAGAATGAGGAGGAATATAAGAACAAGTAACATAAAGTGAACGGCCGTTTTGTAATATTTTAACACATAAAAACTCTATGTACGGAAGATCATGAGAATGAATCTGTTTAGAGGAAATACAACAGTCAACAGCAATGAGAACACCGCCCTCTTTGCAGGACGTGTGATCGAAGCTGTACAAGCTAGTATATTTTGAATGAAAAACGTAATAATCAGAAATATCGGGTTTTAACCAGGTTTCTGTAAGTGCAACTATTTGCGAATTAAATGATAAGCTGTTAACATATAATTAGCAAGTATGAGGGCTCATATATAGGATCTGAACTAAGGTTATTATTGGGGGTTCTTGCCGTCGAATTAAATAATATTAATGGACTAGCAATAGGACCCGTTAAGAGATTAATGCTGGTCACCAGAAGGGGCTTGGTGGGCAGGACATGCGGGACAGTAGGTTGATTAGGTCCCGAAGTCTTTTTACGCTTGGGAGATTCAGTCATAATCTTGCCATTTTTGAAATTTGACTCAAGCTCTGTGAAGGACCTGTGCAGTTTATAAAATGCAACATGCATAGCTTTTTAAGGCCTGTGTCTGCAATTAAGCAGTCCCTAATTTTGGCAGTAAAGCCAAAACATTTTATGTAGACACGCACAATCCACACAAAATAAAATCTTGGTTGGTAGATCCAACTATTTTGCAATTGTTGCTGCAGCAGAAAAGCATTTTAGAAGATGTAAATAATTTAATAAGAAAATCAGTATCAGTATGTAAGTATTAATGTGTGGATGCAATGAGCATGATACAACGGTAGAAATCAAGAGAGCGCTTGAGTGAAAGAGCGTGAGCGCGTAGGCAGATACCCAGTGGCGCAAATGCCCATTCTTAGATCGATTACGAATCGAGCACTTTGTGGGCGGCCCGGAGAAAACATCGATTACGACCTGGATTACTTTTACACAGCGATGGCCGCTTTGTGGGCGGTGTGCCCACAACCCATACCATTTGTGGTATAGGTTGTAATCAGCAGCCGAAGGGTTTTCGAATGGCGCTCGGCTGCCGATTACAACTGCATATACTTTTTATGAAATTGTAATGCAGCTTGTGGGCGGTCTGTCCACAAGCTGCATTACAATTTCGGAAAAGTATATTGGGTTGTAATGCACATGTTATACGACTCAGTATACATGTATATTGAGTCGTAATGCGCGTGTTGTACGACTCAGTATACTTCGAAAAAAAAGTAAATGGAGTTGTAATGCACGTGCTATACGACTCTACGACTCAGTATACATGTATATTGAGTCGTAATGCACGTGTTATACGACTCAATATACTTTGTGGAAGGTTGTAATGCGCGTAATATATGCACGCAGGGCTGAAATTTTTTGGGTTAAATAATAAATATTGAGTTTCCATTTCAAAAAACAATATATTTAATTCATTTAACACTTAATACTAATTAAAATTAACAATATTTGATTTTAAATCCATTTTTTAATCATAATCTTAAATCAATAAATCAATTTCATGTTAATTCAATTTTAAACTAATAGTATTTTCTTTTCATATAAAATAAACATTTATCATAAGATTTTTTTAATTTTCATAATTTCATTATAGCTCATTCATTATTATTTTCATCATTTTCATTCTCGGGTTCTGTTGTGTTACTTTTATTAAATTTAGTTTTAAGTTTATTGTCGTATTTTTTTTTTTTGCCAAACGACCCTTGTGCGTTTTGAACGCTTGCCTTATGAGTTTAACATACATGCGATCATTAACATCGTCTGCTTTTATAGCATCTGAAAATTTAAATCAATTAGTATATATTGAATATTATGAGGAACCAAATCATTTTAACTTACTGTAGAGAGCATCGTTAATGGCGAAATAATCCTTAAATGGTAGCTTATTGTTCACTCCATCATAATTAAATTGTAGAATAATCTCCTTTGCCATCACACAATCAAAGTTTTTGACTAGATCGCCCCCGTAAAATTCTCTTAATACATGTAATCTGTGATGTAGAGGCAAAATTTTATTATTAAATTGAATATCAAAAATGTATTTCTAAAAATTACAAATTTTGATAAATTATTGGAGACTAAATGTTCAGCCTCTTTCAATGAATCCACCGAAGTTATTGGAAAGTAATTCTCATGCACAAGGTCCTCTGTTGACAGTTTTCCCAATATCGCAAGTATTTTTGACTGATTTGTTAAAATTTTTTCCTGTGTTTGTTTAATGTTTTGTTGCTCCTCCATAATGTTGTTAATTTTTTCCTCCATGCTATTTATTTTAAGTTCCATTGTGTTTTCTGTTGAAAAATCCGTTGCAGCTCCAGTAAATATTTGTCAAAACATCTTTGAACTAATGAAAAATAATGTAGAGTGTATTATTGGTGCAAAAACTAAGTTTTCATTGTAGGGCATGCAAACATATTTATATTTGATTAGGCTTAGGGGAACAACTTCTGCATTTTGCATTGATTTATTAGTAACTAATATACCTAATGTTTTTGAATCAAGCGGCTCAGTGTAAAAAGGTTTTGGATCACAAAATCGTCGACATTCTACAAACTGTTCATTTCTTTCATTTTCAATAAACTTTGTGATGGAAGCGGGGTCACAAGGGCTCAAAAAAAAAAGTTATTTGGCGAAGTTGTTGTTAAAGTATAATTCTCATTTAAATACATAATAATAATACCTTTTTTGTTCTTTACAAAACCATAATTTACACAATCTAGTTTATTCTTTTTGGCTATATACCTATTTTTTATTTGTTCCAAAATTTTTGTTGGACATTTAACTGCCTTTTTTAGCTCCTGCATAAAATTTTCAAACTTATAAGCTGTTAAATCATTTATATAGCCAACTTCTCTTACGGACTGACACAAATGGAGTACGCTGTGAACATTATATGAAATATTATAGGGCCCATATAAAATCGAAAAAGTACTAACAAAATATTCAAATATATTCTGAATAATAGGCAAATTTTCCATGTATTTGGATTTAGATAAAAGAAGCCTATACCCGACGTGAAGTAAAAGAAAATTGTAATAATAATCATCGGGTAATATATTTTTGAAAATTATAATTGACGTGTAAAGGGTAAACAATCTAAACTCCGTTGCTTTCCACATGCTAACTTCATCAAAGCTCCTTGGTTTTCTACTAAATTCTAATGGTATAAAGGCAGCGATGGACAGACTGCGCCTCGTCAATTCTTGCTTTAAAGCACTACTACACTTAAAATTAACTGATCCATTATTCATTATTAATTTTATAATTTGTTTGGAAATTCCCAAATCTAGCAGATGCATGGGGTCCAAAGGAAATTGAGATAGCATACCAACATCTATACTTTCCAGGATCATTGCAATATCTTTGGTGATATTTGAATGATGATCAACATATTTCCTACATCTATAATCTAAATCGGTGATTGTTTGCCCGCATGCTGTTGAAAACGCTGTATAGTTCCCAATCCGTTTACCAATTTGTGTGCATTTCATACAACCGTGAAACGAGGAGTGCCCCTTCAAACCACAAATCATAGCTCTTGCAGGAGCGTCACAAATAAATGCACCCATACTAATTTAAATATTTTGTGTTCCAAGTTGAACACCATCTAACTTTATTTTTCGCATCTTCTCAACAAAATCATGTAAAAAACAAGTGGAAACGTTGCAGTCGGACGCAACCGACTGCGGCATACTCGATACCAGTATTAAAACCGGTAAAAAGAGGCCTGACTGCTGAGGGGTACGGATGCGGCAGAGGTGTACACTGCCTAAAAAATTTTCCGATGCAGATGGGGATGCCACAAGCTATCTTCCTTACAAATTTGATGACTCTAGCTCAAAGTTTGTAAGTTTGTTTGGAAAGGGGGGCTGGAGGCGGTATGGGTGGGCGTGGCATCCAGATTTGTGATGCACATCTTTGTAAAATGTCAATTGCTATCTTCATACCAAATTTGGTGACTCTAGCTCAAAGTTTGTAAAATGTGGGGAGAGGGGGGCTGGGGCCTTATGGGTGGGCGTGGCATCCAAACTTTTGATGCAGATCTTTGTAAAATGTCAATTGCTATCTTCATACCAAATTTGGTGACTGTAGCTCGAAATTTGTAAAAAGAAGGGAGAGGGGGGCTGGGAGCTGGGGGCGGTATGGGTGGGCGTGGCATCCAAATTTGTGATGCAGATCTTTGTGGAATGTCAATTGCTATCTTCATACCAAATTTGGTGACTCTAGTTCGAAATTTGTAAAAAAAGTGGAAAGGGGGGCTGGGGGCGGTATGGGTGGGCGTGGCATCCAAATTTTTGATGGAGATCTTTGTGGAATGTCAATTGCTATCTTCATACCAAATTTGGTGACTGTAGCTCGAAATTTGTAGAAAGAGGGGAGAGGGGGGCTGGGAGTTTGGGGCGGAATGGGTGGGCGTGGCATCCAAACTTTTGATGCAGATCTTTGTAAAATGTCAATTGCTATCTTCATACCAAATTTGGTGACTCTAGCTCGAAAATTGTAAAAAGTGGGGAAAGGGGGGCTGGGGGCGGCATGGGTGGGTGTGACATCCAAATTTTTGCTGCAGATCTATGTGGGAAGTCAATTGCTATCTTTATACCAAATTTGGTGACTCTAGCTAAAAGTTTGTAAAAGGTGGGGAAAGGGGTGCGAAATGGGTGGGCGTGGCTCCAAAACTTTGATGCAGTTTTTTGGGGGTCGTTACCAGCTATCTTCTTACCGTTTTTGACGAAGCGTTGGAGCGGATGGGGGTGGCTAGGGCAGTATTGGTGGGCGTGACATCCAAACTTTTGATGCAGTTTTTGGGGGGTCATCATCACCTATCTTGGCACCAAATTTGGTGGCTATAGCTCAAAAACGGTGGGAGATATAGGCTTTTTTAACTTAAAAATGAGGGGGGCGGAGTGGGTGGGCGTGGCTCCAAAATTTTTGATGCAGTTTTTTGGGGGTTGCTAGTAGCTATCTTCTTACCAAATTTGGAAGTTATAGCTGTAAGGATGTGTGAAATATGTGGATTTATCGGTTTTGAGCTATCGAATTTATCGATTTGCCAGCCCCCCAGTTATCTTAGAGCCCCAATCTTGACACTTTAATTTACTTTCCCATAGATAAAGAGAATTGGAAAGTTTCAAGTCTCTAGCTTGAAGGGTGTGGAAAAAAGTTGCGTTCATACAGACAGACACCATGACGTTACTTCGGTAACGAGTATTAAAACTAGGGATACCTCGCGTTAAAAACACGCGGCAGATATAAGGAAGAAGAAGAGCGCATGCAAATTTGGCTGTAGCGTGTGTGTTGTTCATTGATAATATTGCTAAATGTTGCATTATAAGTACTACCTGGTTATATAAATCCCTTTAAAATATGTTGAATTTCCAATTACCTGCATGGAAAAGGTTGATGGAAAGGTGCGGAACTACAGGTCAATTATTTTATTTTTTGGTTTGGTTCGGTACCGAAGGTAAAGAGTATATTGGTTTTGTGCAATGTCCGACATGGTGTCTGTCCGGCTGTCCGTCTGTATGTCTGTCTGTCTGTCCGTCTGACCGTCGGTATGTGTGCAAGTTTTTTCCACATCCTTCAAGCTAGAGACTTTAAATTTTCCAATTCTCTTAATATTGGACGTAATCGTGCGGTTAAGATGATCGCGAACATGTAGATAAATGGCACAAAACTAACTTTTAAATAGAGCAAGTAGGAGTGGCACTGTGTATTAAGTGGGAAAGATCGTTATAAATAGAACACAGAATACGAAAAGGGTTATGAAGAGCATAATTAGAATTACAAGTTTGAAGAGATATAGGTACAAAATTTCTAGTATTTCTAATAGGAACAGCAAAGTTAATTTGGTTAATTAATTCAGAAGAATCAATTTCACCATTAATTAATCTGTGAAAAAGGAAAATGATAGCATTATTCTACGATCACTCAGAGAAGGAAGATCTATTAGTAAAAGTCTACTACGATAAGACGGCAAATTATTGTTAGTGTCCCAGTTAAGACCTCTAAGTGCGAAGTGCAGAAATTGTTTTTGTACCGATTCTATTTTATTCTGATGAATTTCGTATTTGGGAAACCATATACAAGATCCATATTCCAGAATCGGTCGTACAAGAGAAGTATACAGAGTTTTTGTTAAGTATGGATCGTTAAACTCCTTCGACCAGCGCTTTATGAACCCCAAGACACCAGATGCTCGATTGGAAATTGAAGAAATATGCTTGTCAAACTTAAGCTTTGGGTCCATAACGATGCCCAAGTCGTCAACCCATTCAATTCTATCTAGTGGTTTGTTGTCAAGAAAATATATATTAAACAAGTGGAAACGTTGCAGTCGGACGCAACCGACTGCGGCAAACTCGATACCAGTATTAAAACCGGTAAAAAGAGGCCTGATTGCAAAGGGGTACGGATGCGGCAGGGGTGTACGCTGCCTTAAAGATTCTCCGATGCAGATGGGGATGCCACCAGCTATATTCCTTCCAAATTTGGTGACTCTAGCTCAAAGTTTGTAAAATGTAAGGAAGGGGGGGGGCGGCTGGGGTTGGTATGGGTAGTTGTGGCATCAAAATTTTTGTTGCAGATCTATGTGAAATGTCAATTGCTATCTTCATACCAAATTTGGTGACTCTAGCTCGAAATTTGTAATAAGTGTGGAAAAGGGGGCTGGGGGCGGTATGGGTGGGCGAGGCATCCAAATTTTTGATGCAGATCTATGTGGAATGTCAATTGCTATCTACATACCAAATTTGGTGACTCTAGCTCGAAGTTTGCAAAAAGTGGGGCAAGGGGGGCTGGGGGCGGTATGGGTGGGCGTGGCATCAAAATTTTTGATGCAGATCTTTGTGAAATATCAATTGCTATCTTCATACCAAATTTGGTGACTCTAGCTCGAAATTTTTAAAAAGTGGGGAAAGGGGCGGTATGGGTGGGCGTGGCATCCAAATTTGTGATGCAGATCTTTGTGGAATGTCAATTGCTATCTTCATTCCAAATTTGGTGACTGTAGCTCGAAAATTGTAAAAAGTGGGGAAAGGGGGGCGAAATGGAGGGCGTGGCTCCAAAACTTTGATGCAGATTTTTGGGGGTCGTTAACAGCTATCTTCCCACCAAATTTAGAGGCTCTAGCTCCACAGCTCTGGAAGATACACGCATTCCCGTTTTTGACGAAGCGTTGTTGCGGATAGGGGCGGCTAGGGCAGTATCGGTGGGCGTGGCATCCAAACTTTTGACGCAGTTTTTGGGGGGTCATCATCACCAATCTTGGCACCAAATTTTGTGGCTATAGCTCAAAAACTGTGGGAGATATTGTCTTTTTTGACTTTAAAATGCGGTGGGGCTGGGGGCGGAATGGGGGGTCGTGGCTTCAAAATTTTTGATGCAGTTTTTTGGAGGTTGCTAATAGCTATCTTCTTACCAAATTTGGTACTTTTAGCTGTAAGGATGTGCGAAATATGTGGATTTATCGGTATTGGGTTATCGAATTTATCGATTTGCCAGCCCCCCAGTTATCGTAGAACCCCCATCTTGACACTTTAATTTACTATCCCATAGATAAAGAGAATTGGAAAGTTTCAAGTCTCTAGCTTGAAGGGTGTGGAAAAACTTGCATACATACGGACGGACAGACGGACAGACGGTCAGACGGGACAGACGGACAGACGGACAGACACCATGACGGTTATTGCACAAAACCAATATACTCTTTACATTCGGTATCGAGTATAAAAAGGGCAAATATCTAAAGATGACATTACTTTACATTTACTGCAATTAAGATTTAAAAAATTTACTTTACACCATATTTGAAAGTTGTCTAAATCTCTTTGAAGCTGTTGAGCAGCAAGGGGTGTTGCAGCCGACGTGCATAATTTTACATCATCAGCGTACATCAAAACCCGAGAGAACTTTATAACCGATGGAAGATCGTTTATAAACAAAATAAATAATAAAGGACCAAGATGACTACCCTGTGGAACGCCTGAAGTGACCTGAACCGTCTTGGAAATGGACCCTTTAAATAAAACCCTCTGAGTTCTAAGAGTTAGGTAGTCTTTAATCCAAAGAACTAGAATATTTGAAAAGCCCAAGAGTTCTAGTTTATGTATTAGGAGACGATGATCTACAGAGTCGAAAGCCTTACTAAAATCAGTATAAATAACATCAGTCTGCAATTTGTCCTGAAAACCCTTGATAACAAATGAAGTAAATTCTAACAAGTTAGTGGTAGTAGATCTTCGTTTCATAAATCCGTGCTGGCACGGTGAAATAATAGTTTTGCAAAGCAGTTGAAGATGGGAGGTTATTAATTTTTCAAAAATCTTAGGAATAGCAGACAACTTGGAGATACCCCTATAATTTTGAGCATTAGATTTGTTTCCTTTTTTATGGAGAGGAATAATAAATGACTCTTTCCAAATTTTTGAAAGAAGCCTAACTCCAGGGACAAGTTAAACATTTTAAGCAACGGCTTTAAAAGACCATGAGCATGTCTAAGCAAGCAGCTTGGCACTCCGTCAGGTCCTGGGAAAATATAGGTTTCAAACCATGTAGATTATTTAAAAAAGAGTTTTCAGTGATGCGATTCGAGTCATTAACCCGATAAGGGTAAGGCAAATCGACTTGAGATTGAAATGAGCTATAAGTCGTTTGAAAAATTGGACAAATATATTTGAAATGTCCTGATCAGAATTGGCCTTCATTTCCTCAAAGAATACTTCTGTTGGGAGTGTCGATGACCAACGCTTCGCATTAACAAAATCAAAAAACCGCTTTGGATCCTGCTGAAACTGTAATCTACACCGAGTCAGGTAATTCTTATAACATTGGTTATTTAAGATTGCAAAACTGGCACGAGCGATCAAGTATTCAGAATAGGCTACCGATGAGCCGTTTTTTCTAAATCTCTTGTAGAGTTTAGGTTTTAGATTTTTAAGAATTGTCAACTCTCGGGTAAGCCACACAGGTTTGTTAGACCTGTTTAGCTTACCAACCGGGACACATAAATCAAATAAAGAATATAAGGTATTATAAAAAATACTGATTGCCACGTACAAGTCTTCAGACTCGTAGAGGGGAGGCCAGTCAGTTTGGGATAAAAGCAGGGCGAGTCCCTCAAAATCAGTTTTCCGAAATTGACGAACTCGACTCAAAGGTATTTTAGTATTGCAACGCGTCCGGGAAGGTAAATTAATCAACAGCTCCAACGTAGGATGGTATAAGTCTTCGGGATAAGATATAGGCTGGGAACGGGAAACGGATGAAGATGATGAATCCAAAACAAAAATCAGATCAAGCATTTTATTAAGCGAATTTGGGATAGCATTAATTTGACTCAATGACATCCCAAGTAAGTCGATTAAAAATTCATTCGGACCGTGGGAGTCAGGGAACCAGAGTCTGGACAAGAAATGGAAGTAGCTTTAGCAATGTTGAAATCACCAAGAACTACAAGAAAATCGCGATCAGAAAGCAAGGCAGAGACAGAATGAATAGCAGATAGATGAGTCTCAGATCAGAGGATGGAGGTATATACAAACAAGTGATAAAAAGGTTAATACCGCAAATATTTAGCCTTACGGCAATAAACTCTATATCGAAAGAACTATCTAATACAACTGTTTCAGAAGGAAAGTCTACATTCACTGCAATAAGCACTCCACCACCACGCCGAAGAGTACGGTCCTTTCTATAAATAGAGTATGAACTACATAGAATTTCGGGATTGAGAATGTATTGCCTTAACCACGTTTTAATAAAGGCAATGACATGAAAAGGGAAAGAAAGACTATTAAGCTATAAACTAGTGAGTTTACTACAAAGACCTCTTACATTCTGATAGCCAAGTAAGAAGGAGGATGTTAGTTTTTTGAACTATCGGAAATTGGGAGAGTTACATTAGAACCAACCACCGGGAGGGTAGATACAATCGGGGGCCGATTTTTTTTTCTTGCAGTATACTCTTTCACAATTATGTGATCTGGCCAAAATTTTTTGCAGCATATAGGGCAAAAATCTTGGTTCGAAACACTGATCTTAAAAGACGAAATGTTCCGATCATAAGCAAATTTAAATTACTCCACCTTGAAATTGGCATTCGATTTGGCCTTGATATAGACCTTGACAAAGACCTTGACATCATCAGATGGTTAATCAGAGGAAAGCCTTGAAACAAATATTTGTTATTTAGGTGGAACAGCAACAAATTTTTTAATTATATCCTCCACTGAGGCTGGTTTGGAAGACTCAGTCTCGGATAATTGAGTATTTGGCTCTTTGGATTTGATTGAGTTTTTTTGTTGATTAACATCAACACTGCTAACCACCAAAGGAACCGAAGGACCGGGATCAGAAAAGACAATATCCATGGGAGTTATTGGTATATCATCTAAGTTCTCAATAACTTTAGTAGAAGGGACATGAAGATTTTTATTTACTTTACACTGTGGTATCGGAGCGTTTGGAGTATTTTCCGACGTCACAGAGCCCGATAACTGCCCAACGTTGGCCTTTTTACGCTTTGGAGAATCCTGTACGAAATATTTCTCGTTAAGGTTTCTCTGAACCGATGAGAATTTTTCACACAGGTTATTCAACTGGCAGAAAACGCCCTCTAAGCCAAGTTGATTTTCTATAAAGCTTGCAATGTCTTTTTTTTCTCCAAACATGACCAACACGGCCACTCTTAATTAGTAACCTTCAAGAGGTCTGAGATACGGCCATTAATGCCAGCACATTGCTCATGAGCAACATTTGTGCACATCCAGCAGCAGACAAAACCCATTATTGAGTTTGCGCGGACTTGACAGTTCGCATAGCAGCAAACAGAAATTTTTATAAAGTTAATTAAAAGAAAATAAAAATAAAAAAAATAAAAAAAATGCTGCACAAAATTATTATTATTAAAATTAAGGTCCACCCTAGTGTGCAAATAGTAAAGCTACAAACAAAACTTACTTCACAGCTTCACAAACAAAAACGGCGCGAGCGCGACCACCGAAAGCAACAAGCAACGGAGAAAAGTTTGACCGCGACCAACACCAACACAAAAGAGCGCGTTAGAGTAAACGATCAAGAAACGGTTTAAGGCAGCGTTTACAATGTCAGCTTAGCTTGGATTGAAGCTTTTAAAAATCTGAAATCCACGCTGGTAGTATACAATGTCAGCGTGAACAATGCAATCAGCTGATTCGACCTCAGCTAACACATTTGCAATGGCGCGAAAATTAAACGATTTGCTTTTCTTACAAAACAATGATTTTATTGTTATATATGCGTTAATATGTACTAAATAAATATTAAATAGTGAATTATATTAACATTTACCTCTGTATTGAGTAAAATAGTGGTAAAAACATTGGAGCTTACGAAGATGCGACATCTATTGACAGCCATTTTGAGTAAAATAGAGGTAAGATTTTTGGTGCTTTCAAGCACATGTTGCTAATTTCGAAAATGCGACACCTATTGACAGCTTTTAAAACTCAATTTTTGAATAGCTTTTTTCCACTCAAAGCTGAGATGCAAGCGAGACCGGTTACAGATTGGAAATAAGGGAGACAAACTTATGTGAAAAATATGTGTGTCAGACAGGAACAAAACATTTTCCAATCTCACGCTGACATTGTAAACGCTGCCTAATGCACTGGGAGCGAAGCGCTTGGAAAAAAAAAGAGAGAGAGAGTGAGCGTAAAAACACAAAAAGAAAACAAAAACAGGCGGCAGCAAGTTGAGCAAATTTTCAGTATGCTGGACTGCAGTTTGTTGTTGTGTTTGGAATCACTTTAAAACAAATGCAAATTAAATTGTTAATTTACTGTCCACTTTGGGTTTAGGCAAACCGACAAAACACAAAGTCACAAAACTATTAGTTTACACAAAGACGCGAAATTAATAGCAGAAATAAAACGCACAATAGTAAAAAGCGAAGCGCATCAAAAAAACACGTCCGTTGCGATGCAAAGCAATGAGCGAATTTTTGAAAGCTAATAGCTTGGAACTTTGCCAATATCCAGGTGTTCGACAAAGTGTCAAGATTGTGGTGCTACTATCTTCTTTTTTGAGCTATAATCACGAGATTTAAATTGGTGACGTCCCTCAAATGTTTGCATCATTTTGGATGACAAGCTTCCAAACTCTGTACCACACTAACTGCCGTTGAAAAACGGGATTCTTACATTGTTTTCAAGCTAAAGTGACCACATCTGGTAGCAAAATGGCTGGTAACAATTCCTAAGATCTGATTTTGAGTCACGCACACCATCGCCCCCACCAGCCCCCAGCTCTCCAAAACAGTTTTTGTGCTAATGTCACTTTATGTGGTAAGACAATAGATGATGACATCAATAGCTGCAACAAAATTGCAGGCCCCCCCCCCCACCCCCCCCCCAGCCACCCCCCCTTAAAAATTTAAATCTTGCACAGCTTTTGAGCAAGTTACGAAAATTGGGGGGAAAAAAAGTGGGAAAGTCCCTTCAAAAATATGCATCACAAAATGTTTGAAGGCCACACCCAAACCTCCCGCCACAATATTCTCTTTTGCATACTAACAATTTACTGCATGCTTTAATACTTTTCGACTGCAACATTTTCACTTGTTCAAACTTCATTTGTGCAGTTTAATTTTTAATGTAAATACCACTGCACTATTGCGTTTGCAAGCGAAAAGTTTACATTTATTCACATAAATAAAAAAAAAAACTAATTGTTGCGAATTTTTTCATTGACATTTCTTATTATTGAATTATTATATTAGATTTACATAACTGTCAGTTACTAAAATACTTATGTAAAACCACCCTTTCATTTTAGGGAGCCGTAAGGCGCAGTATACAATCTTCGGCTTCATATGCAATGATAACTGATGAACGGCTACCAAAAGATGTCATACCGTTAAGTTATGAAATTCATTTTGAGCCTAACTATGGTGAAAGTACGTTCAGTGGACTAATAAAAATGAGTTTAAGATGGAATACCGATTCAAAAACAATTGCGATTCATGCTCATTACGATTTGAATATAAACGACAGGAAAATCTTGATTGAAAAGGCTAAAACAAGTATCAGGTATTCAAATAAAAGTAGCTTTGAATTTTTATTTA